>VYZW01005709.1:1814-89788 GCA_013401315.1 Balaeniceps rex
CCCCCCACCAATCACCCTGAGATTCCTTGAGGGAAAAAAAACAGGGTAGAAACACAAGTCTTGTTTATTATTAAACAACACCCAAATAAGGCCATAAATTCCTTATTTTCATGATAAAAGTTGCTTTTGTGAATGTTTATCACAAAAGTGTAAACAGTTTACTTATTCCTTGACATTGTTTTTCCTAAGGAAACCAGACCTTTGCAATCACACAGTCTTGTACGCCCTTTCTAGTAACTTTTGAATGTTTCAGTGAATTTCAAGCACATGTAAAAAAGAGAGGAGGATCTCTCAACAATAATTAAGTTCCTACAGTTTCGTGCAAACCGGCAGCTAGCAGATGGCTCTAAAGTTGTAGGGTTGATACACAAATGCTACGTAACAAATTTAAGCCCACTGAGAAAAAGGGGGTGGTTGGTTGGTTTGATCTTTCACACGTCTGCTGGAATACATTACACACCACGTATTGAAAACTAATATTCTGCAGTGCACATAAAGCCTGTCTCAAAAGACACACTAAGTCACCCAGGTCACCTGTGCTTAATGATAGCCCAGACACCAATACTGGTCACAAACCACAAAGTTCCTGGTCCTCTTCTTTTCAGGGAAAATTTGGAAATACTAGGATATACCAGGATAAGCTTCAGTCAAGTCAGGCCTAACTTCGAGAAGCTCAGAATGTGCAACTCGCATGCATGTGAATGGATTCTCCACAGGAATTGTCTAAGCTCTACTTAACATTTTATTCACTACTGTCAGGATTATCTTCTTCTCCCAGAAAGCCTGGGAAAAATGAACAATATGAACAAATTAGTAGTATAAGTAGCCAACAACCAAAACATGACCCCGACCCTCAAGCTGAACTTCCACAGACCAATGACAATTTTGGTCACCTCACCTAAACTGAGGAAAGTGTAGAGATGGAGAAATTTGTCTGCAGGTGTTTACAAGTAATTCCTCTCAACCACAAGAAAAATACGTAGCTGTTTCTTTAAACGTTAATAGTTGATAGAAGATTATGATGTCTCATAAAGAGCACAGTGTCAAGACAACAACGGGAAAGGTGACATGTTTTGTGTTAGGAATCTGCTGCAAGTATTTCATAACCTTTCCGATACAAAAATTCGCGGATACTATCCTTCAAAGTCCGAACCTCCCCGTAAGAGGAAACAGAGTATCCAGAAAGTTCCCGAAATAAAACTCAATAGCAACAAAGTTACTATTAAGCAGGCATCCTTTATTACAGCGCTGGGCAGCACCGGGGATTATTCCACCATGAGTGCTCCAGTGATTTGGTAAACTTCCAAAGATTACATGCTGTAAAGTCATACATAGTCATAGGATTTCCGAGAATTCATTAACATATGCAAATGTTCAATCTGCATGCATAGTTGTCCTCTTTGGTGGTCTTCGGGGGTCCTCCGGTGGTCTCTGATGGCCTTCCTCACCTGTCCGCTGGTTGAACTTTGGGTCTCCTTTGCCCATATATAGTCATTGAATTGGCTCATCAGTCCTTTGGCCTCGGACTATTACAAGGGGTTGGTTTAAACTGGTTCCTCGAGTGCTTATCTCGGCACTGATGTCCTGAGTCTATGTTATCAGTGATTTTACATAGGAAGCCTAACGAGCTTATTCAAAGTCTGTTTTAATCCTGTCAGGCAAGAAGTTGCATTCTTCGAAATATCTATCCTAGTTATCAACTCTGCTCAGCAAATACCTAAAGTTAATCTTTGCAGGGGTAGAAAAGACAAGAGAACGAGGATGCTCACAGTAAGGTCTGAGACAGGGATTGTCAGGGGTTTAGCCCTTTCATTTCCAAATCTTAAGGCAGAAAGTCACATTTCAAAGCAACACTTTTAACAATCATGCATCCAGGTCAGCTGGCCTGACTTTTACAGAAAAAGAAATCTGTAAAAAGAGGACCTGCAACACAAGCATTTCCTTCACAGTCATCAATCCAAAAGATACAAAGCAAAAATTCTGCTAACTTTACCAATAAATAAGCTATCTTTTAATAAAAATTGATCATAGTCCCCACCACCATTATCTACAATGCTCTCTTTAATCAACAGTGACAAAGAAGAAATAGAAGAATAGAAGAAAACTTATTAACCCTCATTCAACTTTTGTCATTCCAGCTCCCCTTCTCTCCCTTACACAGTGACTCTTCCTTTTCCCCCACTCCCTACCTTTCCCCTATTTCTCCACTCCCTATATTTCTTTCTGCTCTGAGAAGGCACTACGCATCACATGAGCTACCAGAGGCGTGTATGCTAACAAATAAGATATATGTGTCCAGATATCACAACATTCTCACACCTGCTCTGATGGGTCCCAATCCCCTTCTTTGTTGTTCCCTGCCGGAAGCCATCTGAGGTGACATCCAGAGGTTGGTCAGGGACTGCACTCCAACTGATAGCTGTAGAAGAAAAGATTATGAACAAGGGAGATGCTCTCATNGGGGATTCTACTTCCTTTTGTGCATCCTGTCTGGACAAAGCATGAAGAAATTTCTAAGTCAGATGGCTTATTTTCATACCAGGCTGTGAAATGCCCCCCCCAAGCTACTTGCACCAGTCACTCTATGTTTTCTGTATTAATTTATTGTGTACTATTATCTTATTGTGTATTGTATATTCTAACGAGTTCTCTCTCTGTTTGATAACTGACATACATCAAATATCTGTAGACTTTACTTGAAAAAATGTTATTAGCTAGTAGTCAAATGAAAATAATTTGTTGGAAGAGACAGCAAGTGCCAACAACCTTATCCTTTACCCCCATTCTGGTAACCTTATTACCATCTTAGACTGTAAACTTCTTGATGCTGAAACTCTGCATACCATACCTTATAGATTTATAACTAGCAAAGCATCAGTAGCATCTTAACAGAAACAAAGTTGATTGACATGCCCAATCTGTCCCTCCACAGCCTAACAACAGTTCCTTTAACTTCTGCTGCCTTGGGACAATTTTTGTTCCCTAAATTCTCCCATTTCTCTGTGTTCCTAACAGGCAAAAAGTTGCACATGCATTAACTCTGAAGATAATTTTCACAGCTTCTCTCCTTCATGATACCATCTTGCTGTCCAAGATGCTCAAAACCTACACATTATAAAGCATATTATGGAGACTGGTTACGTTCATCACATTTGTATTATGATTCAACTGTATGCTGCAATTGCTGTACTCTGCATGATTCAGCATGTACATTGTACTTGCATTGTGATTTAGGTACAATGCTGTATCACTCTACTAAATTAAAATCCTATGTAATGTCAAATAACATTGAATACATACTACTAGTATTAAACATTAAACCTTCCACGTGTAATCTAAAACCACCTGGTCAGAGGATATCAGATTCTGACAAGCAGATAAAAATTTCCTTAAAAACAAAAATGTTTTCTTTCATTTCTTCATAGTTATCACAAACTTCAAAATATTAAACAGAACACATTTTTCATTTTAAAAATACCAGCTGAAGTCTTCCAATCAAGTATATTTCAATACTCAGTGTAACAGCCATGAATTTAGAATTTATTCTGATTTTCACCCCTTCAAGAAAAAATCAACCTGGCATAATTCATATATGCAAAAAAGTGTGATAAAGCATCATTCATCCTTATTTAACAGAATGACCTGAGTAACTGTACAGAAAGGCATGCATACATAGGAGTTTAGTCACAGTTGGCTTCAGATCTTTTTTGCTAAGTGAACTGGAGCCATTTTTCACTGATGGATTTTGTTTCCTAGCTCATAGAATCAAAATCTTTTCCTTCCTGGCACCTGTAACTCCAATTTAACGAATTCGAATTCCGTTAAGGAACCCTTTGTTTCCATTCTATTTTATCATCAGCTCTATTGTAATAGAATAACTTCCAGTTCCAGTTAAGCCAGAAAAGTATAGAACAGCAGAAGGTAGGCATGTCCAAGTTTAAAGAAACTGCTTAACCATACATATACAGCGGCAGTTCCATTGTTTTTTTCCCCAAATGAGACCATGTTGCTAAATCACAACGTGACTTGCATATTCATTCATCACCATGACAAAAAATGCAATGTCCGAAACCTCTATCAATTAAACCTTCACACTATACTACTCTGTATTCTTTCTGCATTCACAGATTTCTGGAGCAATTACAAGCGTAACTCAGCACGGTAAGTCTTCTGTTCATTACCAAGGAGAATTCAAAACTAACTGAAACAAGAAGTCTTTCGATATTTTTGTTTTCTTATTGCCCTCAGAACTTTTGCTTTCACTAGTTATTTTCTGTCTTTGTTTAGATTATAAATTCTTAATGGCATCAACCAAGTGTTTATTCAGTCTGAAAACTCCCTACAGGTAAATAGAGGCTGAGCTGAATATTATTAAGTTCTGGCCTGAAATTAATTTCTTGCTCTAAGTCACACTTTGCCTCTAGCACTGGCAATGAATGATGTTCCATTTTAGGAAATCACCAAATTTCTATTTGGACTTTTGTACGCAGTTATGCAACTAGCCCAAGTTAACTCACCTGCACTACAAGGAACAAGTTTTGTTTTGCTGTTAGTTTGAACTTCCTGAATTGCCTGACGGCTATGTTCAAATCGAAGATCTGATTGCAGCAGCTTAACCTCCTGAGCGAGAAAACCACCTGGTAAAAATGAGATGTGCTGACACCTAAAGTAAACATGGAAAAATGCAAGCAATTGTAAGTCTGGTCTTCCCAAACAAGCCAATTTTGTGCAATTTCACATCCTAGTCTAAAACATGTTACTGTTACGTTAAAACTGAATTGACATGAGTTATAGAGGAGAGAGAAGGAGGTTTGGGGGCATTTTTCCCTTCAAAGAAGTATTTTTTAAAAAAACAAAGCCACATAGTTTATTAAGACTTTGTCCACCCTAGAAAAACAGCATGTGTTTACTCATCATAGTATTTACACAGAGCAGGAATGAATTAAGACTGAGGTTCATATTGTCAGATGTAATAGTCTGAAAAACTGCCTGACTTTGCAACCTAAGACTGATGAGGCTGGGCAAATACTGTCCCATGTGTTACAGAGTGAGGAAAGGATTATCCAGTAAGCTCCTCTGGATGGGTAGCTAGAGCTTCCCCTACTAATATACTATGACCTCTTTTATAACCATCCTAGAAGGATGCAAGGCTATGGAGAAAAGGAGTTACTAAACCAAGTCAAACCTTTCAGATTAACTGGTCTACTAACTGCCTCTTAAAAGGGAGTGGTTCAGCTCCCTGGTTGCTTTCTTGCTCTCCTTTCCCCCCACTCTGCCCAGTTCCATTTACCCTCCTCTAGTGTTTGCAGATTCCTTTGTTGCACTGATTCAACCTCCTAAGCACGAAAAGTATCCACTTCCTATCCTTTTGTTGCTGAGACAGTTTTCATCAACTCAAGGATCTGAAGAGCAAGAAAGCAAGTGCACAGCAGGTGACTTTCCTCACTTAACAGCAGTGTACTTCACCTCCCACACACATTTCTCTGAGGTGACAGGTTGTGTTATCAGAGCTCTACCACTCACAGTAGGGAGAAAAATTAAATCTTGGATGTAATTCAGGTCAAAGAAGGAGACAAATTTTTACCACCATGGGAATGCACATAAACTTTGCCTTTCCAGTCTAATGCAATTCTTAAGTCTCTTTCCAGCTGACCAGTACAAGCTGTCACATGTTAGGTGTCCTGAACCACTTCAGTAAGTCACAGAACAGTTGATGTGGGAGGGGACCTCCAGAGGTTGTCTGGTCCAACCCCTCCCAGCTCTAGCAGGGCCACCTACAGCCAGCTGCCCAGGACCATGTCCAGATGGCCTTTGAATAGCTCCAAGGTGGGAGACTCCACAATCTCTCTGGGCAACCTGTGCCGGTGCTCCATCACCCACACACTGAAAAGGGCTTCCTAATGTTTAGAGGGAACCTCCTGCGCTTCCATTTGTGCCCGCTGCCTCTTGTCCTGTCACTGGGCATCACTGAAAACAGCCTGGCTCCATTTTCTTTGCACCTTCCCTTCAGGTATTTATACATATTGATAAGATCCCCCCCAAGCCTCCTCTCCTCTAGGCTGAACAGTCCCAGCTCTCCCAGCCTTTCCTCATATGAGAGATGCTCAAATCCCTTAAACATCTTCAAGGCTCTTTGTTGGACTCTCTCCACTATGTCCGTGTCTCTCTCTTGTACTGAGGAACCCAGAACTGGACACAGCACGCCAGGTGTGGCCTCACCAGTGCCAGAAGAGGTGAAGGATCACCGCCCTGGACCTGCTGGCAATAGTTGGCCTAACGCAGCCCAGGATACCACTAGCCACCTTTGCTGCCAGGGCACACCGCTGGCTCATGTTCAACTTGGGGTCCAGCAGGACCCCCCCGGTCCTTTTCTGCAAAGATGCTTTCCAGCTGGGCAGCCCCCAGAATATATTGGTGCATAGGGCTGTTTCTCCACAAGGTGCAGGACTTTGCGCTTCACCTTGTTGAACTTCATGAGGTTCCTACCTTTCTCCAGCCTGTTGAGGTCCCTCTGGATGGCAGCACAATCCCCTGGCGTATGAGCTGCTCCTCACAGTTTTGAGTCATCAGCAAACTTGCTGGAGGTACACTCTGTGCCATCATCCAGGTCATTAATGAAGATGTTAAACAGGACTGGACCTAGTATTGACCCCTGGTGTACGCGGCTAGTTACACCTCCAACTATGCTTTGTCCAACGATCACCACCCTCAGGGCTCAGCCATTCAGCTAGTTTTCAATCCACCTCACTGTCTGCTCATCCAGCCCATACTTTAACAGATTCTCTATGAAGATCTTACAAGAGGCAGTGTCAAAAGCCTTACTGAAGTCTAGGTAGACTATATCCACTGCTCTCCCCTCATCTACCAGGCCAGTCACTTCATCATAGAAGTTTTTCAAGTTGGTCAAGCATGACTTCTCCTTGGTGAATCCATGCTGACTACTTCTGATGATTTTCTTATCTTTCATGTGCCTGGAAATGGTCTCCTGGATTACGTGCTCCATCTCCTTCCCAGGGATTGAGGTGAGGCTGACCAGCCTGTACTTCCCTGGGTCTTCCTTCTTGCCCTTCTTGAAGAATGGAATGACATTTGTTTTCCTCCAGTCTTCAGGAACTTCTCCCAACAGCCACAACTGATCAAAGACTAGCGGAGTGGCCTTGCAATGACATCTGCCAGCTCCCTCAGCTCTCGTGGGTGCATTCCATCAGGGCCCAGGGACTTATGCGTGCCTAGTGTTCTGACCTGAACCTCTTCCACCAAGGGTACGTTCTCCTTGCTCCAGACTTTCCCCCGGTCTCTAGGATCCGGGATTCCTGAAGGCTGGTCTTGCTAGTAGAGGCAAAGAAAGCATTCAGTACCCCACCCTTTTTCACGTCCTCTGTAACCAGGTCCCCCATCTCGTTCAGCAGTGAGCCCACATTTTCCCTAGCCTTCCTTTTGTCACCTATGTACTTAGAGAAGCCCTTCCGGCCTTTGACATCCCTTGCCAGATTCAATTCCAGTTGGGCTTTAGCTTTCCCAACCTCATCCCTGCATAGAGAGACACTGTCTCTATATTCCTCCTAGGTTACCTGCCCTTGCTCCCACCCTCCATATGCTTCCTTTTCATGTTTGAGTTTGGCCAGGAGCTCCTTGTTCATCCACACAGGCCTCCTGACATTTTTGCCTGACTTCCTATTCATCAGGATGGAACACTCTTGAGCTTGGAGGAGGTCATCTTTGAATATTAACCAGGGCCCCTCTTATGTCCAGGGCCTTATCCCATATGACTCTTCCAAGCAGACCTTTGAAGAGGATGAAGTCTGCTCTCCTGAAGTCCATGGTTGTGAGCTTGCTTTTTACTCTCCTCCTTCCCCTCAGAATCCTGAGCTCTACCATCTCATGGTCACTGCAACTAAGGCCTCCTTCAACCTTCACATCCACAATGAGCAACTCACTGCTGGCGAGTATAAGGTCCAGCAGAGTACTTCTCCTCGTTGCCTCCTCTATCTGCCATTTCAATCATTCCTAAAGGTGGATCAGGTTCAAAAATTCCACTTCTTTTTCTATTGCAGAGCAGGAGGATGAGAAACAAGTATGCCAAAGTCAGAACTGCAAACAAACCTCATCCTTTACAGAAGCTGAAGGCCCAGAGTCTCATGGTAGAATTCCGAAGTGCATCCCTCAGAATGCATGATGACTACAAGAAGTGAGCTTGCACTGCACATCCAAATCAGTGTGAATATAAGTGGTGGAATAGACCAATGAGAGATATTAGCTCACACGCAAGTGTGAAGTGTCTCAGAAGCACAAAGTTTTGCTCAAAAAGCAACAAACTGACAATTATCACTAATAGAAACAAGTGTTGACATGAAATCATGACTTTCCTATCCGGTTGCCAAACAGCACTCGTCTTTCTAAACCTAAATGTACTCCACTACTCCACAGTATCAGGTCTAGAACTCAGTTTCCACGGGCTGCACAGCACACCTGAAGGCACACGATACAGTCAAAACTTTAGAATAGTATTTTCAAAACCCTCTACTGAGAACAGACTGACAATATGATTTTGAAATTTTACATGGGATGGACTTGTATGCATATGCAGTAACCCAAATATTAACCCCCTGGAAAATTTTAAGTTTGGATCCAAGCTTAGGAAGACATCAAAAAGTAAACTGTTTGTACTACAATTCCCTTCAAAGCAAGTTTAAAATACTGCATCTTTTACTTGCCGGAAAGTAAGTCTGAAAGCAGGGTCTAAAATCAGCAAAGGTTTCAGAAGAACTAAGTAGTTCATTTAGGGCTAAGTTAAAAAGTTTGTACGGACAACCAGAAAGACATCCTTCCCACACTGAAGTCTACCTATGCATTCCTTTGGAGTAATTTCAGTCAGATTGCCTTTAGGATGGATGGATTTGGGGGCTTTTTAATTTAATTTTAGGAATGGTCCTGCATGAAATAAAAGCTGCTTTTGCTCACCAACACAATTCCATTAAAGGGAACTTATATTCAGAATAGCTTTGTGGAGTATGGAAAACCGAATAAATTAAAACTTTTCTTGACCCAGCTTGAGGAAATGAATTCAGGAAGAGGGCAAGAAAAGTTCAACTTCACTACACTAAAAAACTTCACTACACTGAGTTTGTGTTCTTATGGCTGCTTTTTCTGCTGGAAGGCTTCTAGAAAAATTCAGGTGGGTAACAGCTTCTCACTGCTGCATGAAGGGACAACCAAGGGGATCCTGAATCTAATGGAAATTCTTTTGTGAATCTTCAAGTCTGATCCATCAGCAGTAGTTACCTTTTCTCCATACTACACAGGGCTACTATCTAAAAATGTGAATTTGCAGACATTCGTATTTTCTGAAAATGACTTTGGTGCAAAGTCGTGATATTTGCATGTTGTCTTCCATAACTCATTGTCTCCATACACGTTATCTAATTTCCAAAGCAGAGCACTTACCTTTCAATAATTGCTCTCCGCATAGCTTCTTGGCTATATGGACACTTCCCCACTATAATTGCTGACAGATACAATGGATGCTGCAGGAAATGCATCAGAAGAGCTCCTTGACACCCTAACACATTCCAGCGAGCCAATTTATCACTGCAGGACATAGAGCATGTTCTGTCCCCACGACCTGGCTTCACTCGTAATAGTCCCACACAGTGATACCCTAGCCCAGGTATTCGGGCATCACCCAGCTCTCCAGGTACACATTTTGCTCCAGTTCTATAAACATCTACTACCTTCGGTCTCCCTAAGCCAGTCTCCTTATTAGCTGTTTGCACCTCTGCAGAGCATTCACAGCTCTTCAGATTTCTACCATCTTCTCGTTTCACAGATACTTGCTGAACAGCCAGGTCTTCAGTGATTACAGAAAAATAACCATCATCGTCCGTTTTCATTCTCTTGATTATATGATTACTTGCCATTTTCTCTGATTTCCTTTTATCTTCTGGACCCAAATGATCATGGTTACTTCTACACTCTGCTGATTGTCCAGCTGCGTCATCTCCAGTCACTGGCTTAGAAAGCTGGTTCTCTGGTTCACTAACTGGAATAATAGAAGCATCTCCACCTAGAACAAAAGAAGTAACATCAAAATTGGCCAAAAGCACATCTCTCATGACTGGAGCACATCATGCCAGTAATATTACGGCTACTACTAGCTTTCACAGATTTGTACCCAGGGAAGTTTAACTACGAGAACACACTTTTCAAACAACACTGCCCTGTACAACGATGAATCAGACTTTGCTGAAATTTGAGCCAATAGATGTTTGATTTCAAGTTCTGCATTCTACCTAAGAAATAATAAAAAAAGCAAAATTTAAAACAAAAATTATAAAGCTAAAGGTCTCAAAGGCATTTGACAGACTACAAGCAGTGCTGAAGACTCATAGTAAAACTACTCTGATCTAACGAAACGATACAAACCTCAGAAGAATAAGTAAAGAATAATCTATCAAATAAGGATGGAAATTTTAACCTGTATCACTAAAACAAGCTTAAAACCAAAATTCTGAAGCTCAGTTCAAAGCAAACAAATCCAACAAAGCCTGGCAGGCATGTGAGAAAACAGCAGTCAGGAAATTATTCTTGCTATTAAATTTGAAGATGTAGATTCTCTTCTCATATTGCATTAACGAAGAAAACTATCATAGCGTATTCCAGCAATGCCATCAAAATTATGAAAATGTATGAGCAACTAATTCACTGTGTGAAGTACTGATGAGGCATATTTTGACAGTGCTTAAGTCTTCTTTGCTCTGGTAACAGACTAGCAGCTGAAGAACAGACTGGTAAGAGAGTGGTAACATCAAGACATCCGATAAGCTGGTAGACCAAGAGGTCACCTTCCTACATTTTGCAAATAGATCCTCATCTTTTCAGTGCTTTTTTTTTAAAACACACAAAGAGCGTTTTCCATAACAAAACAAAAAGTTGCATCCCATTCCATAAGAAGTTTTGGGTTGCGGTGGTGGTGGTGTTTTGTGGGTGGGGCTTTTTTGGTTGGTTTTTTTTTTGGTTTTCTGTTTGGTCGTTTGTTTTGTTTTGGGGTTTTTTTAGGGGGGAGGTGTTTGTTGTGGTTTGGTTGGGTTTTGGAGTTTTTTTGGTGGGGCGTTGGGGTTTTTTTGTTTGTTTGTTTGTCTGTTTTTAAAGAAACTGTGGTAAATGTCAATATTGTTTATTAAAATTTGAATCCAAGGTGACAGCATCTAAAGCAAAGCAACCAGGAGATACGACAGGACCTCTGACAAGTATGTTAGTTTCCGGAAAAGAAAATAGTAGCCGTTATTGTTTAAAGAGAAAGTGAAACATTCCACTATATAATGAGCAGTATATTGAATTTACGGAGTTCTCATGAATCGCATCCAGTGAGATAAAATGCCAAATGTATTTGTGGAGGACCAGTCAAGTACATCTTAGGGCACATACTGATAACATGAGTTACTGCCCCACTCTTGCTCCAAACCAAAGAGAGACCAAAGAAAGGCAAGGGGCAGAAAATATTCTAACAAGTGGGAGCCATGAAATTGGTTCATTCCAGCATACTCACATGGGGTATGACTGGAGAAGAAAACAAATATGATATTTGGTTTGAGTTTCCATTTCCCAGTTTCAGTTCCTGGAATAAAGATACTGCATTGCTGATGGGAAGCTGCCAGCCACATCTGATGGAGAAGATACCTGTCAGGCAGAAAGTTTTCATGAAACATTTACTTCATTTTTGATGCATGGGAAAACAACAAAAATTAGATGCCCACTAGTGCCTGCTCTTTCCTGATGAAGTCTATGAGGAGCTAATCAGTTATACTTCTACAGACAGATGGGATCCAACATACTCCATAAACACAAAGATATCATTGGAACCTTAATAACAGACCTCAAAGGGTTGGATTCAGTGGAGTTATCTCCTCAAATAGTGTATCTAAGGTCCCCTCCTCCCACTATGTATTTTTACCAGCACTGCAACTCATCTGGTTCTGTGAGAGCCAGTTTAGTGGCATCAAATAACAAGAAATGTACTCATTTCTGTAGCATTACTATTCTCCTGGCTTAGTTCCTTGAACCACCTTATCCCATATGTGGGAAACAGCAAAAAGGGTACCCTTGACAGCTAGTCATCAGACCAGCATTGACATCACATGAAATCAGATCCTACTTCTTTGCACAGAGGCTCTACAAGAATGAGGAAGAAACAAGCTTTTGTGAAAGGGCCTTAACACCACCTAGAAGTGTAAAAATTAGGTTAAACTCCTGCTAACAAAGGGGAAAAAAGTGTTGCCTACACAGAAGTAATACTGTCTTTCATTACATTTTCATCCCTGAAGCTGCAAAATCTGGCTATTTCAGCTATAGGTCAAAATCATTTGTATCACAACAAATAACCTCAAGTGGCACTGAATAACAGCACATGAACTTCATGCCTCACCTCTGGAAGCTCCTCTTGGCCACAATTTCAGCATGACTGTCATTCAGAATGTCTCCTAAAGCAACAACCAAATGAGAACAATATGCATCATTACTGAAAAGATGAACAAAGCAAACAGAATTTGACAGATGACAGTTCTCCAGATTTGTTAGCATTTGAAGGTTTAACATTGGTATTAGGTTATTCCAAGATATTTAAGCTTCCAATCACTACAAAAGGAGGTCAATAGCCTACACAAGTGAAGGATAAAAGTCTTCACAGCAAGTCAGAGACTTGTTTAAATACCAAAATTTAACTCCTCTGATATCTGAAATCCTTTGAGTTGAACAAACACTGGCTTCCTTCAAAACCTTCCTGATGTCTGTTCTTAATAGTAAATCTTGATATTCTCCAATTAAGCATAACATCCAGAAAATTTCAAGTGTTTGTTAAGCTTTTGGTTGAAGTTTCTTGTTGCACTACGTCCTACAATTTGAATTACTTTTCTTGTAAATAAATCTGATATTCACCAGGTTCACACATCTCATCTTCAAACTTCCTGCAGTGTCTGCCTATTGTGGTATCTAAAGGAACAGGATCTGTGGATCAGCTTTTATTTCAGGAATAAAAGGCCAGGTGATAAAAGTCCTCTTTAACAGTTCCAGAAGCTTAAAAGTTCTCTAACAGATAACCATTAACATGACCTACCAACCAAATTAATTTAAAAATAAATGAACGTTATAAGAGGAAAATATTTTATAAATTTAAGATCACTGAAGACACAAACAATAGAGAGGAACTAGCTTTACTTTTTTCTAGTCAAATTTCTACTTTGACTCTTAATACCTAGACTGTAAATATTACAACAGTTTAATCACAATTTTCCTAAATCAATTAGAAAAATGTCTGTACTAATACTCTTCTAAGATGGCTAAGTCACAAGAAACGTCCACAAAAATCTAAGATACAGAATTTAGTTTCTTCTGTTTTGCTCCACTAATTCATTTCAACATGATGGACATTATACAGAACACGAAACAGCCTAAAACTGATGCATGCAAAAGCGCTTCTCCTATCTGGCTCTACTCCTCCTCTGAAGTCTAAAGAAGGTAGAAAGCCCTGTACCTACATATTCACAAACACTCTTCCTCCTTAGTCACTTTTCAGCATTAATTACTATGGTTTCTCCCCTCTCCTAGGAGAGGGGACAGATACATTCCGAATAAAAAAATTGACGTGCAGAGCAAGGCAAGTCCTACAATAAATGGTAAGAAATGGTAGCAGTGGGAAGTCATGTGTCTGTCCCATAGATTTATTGCACAAACACTTAAAACTATCTAGCTACAGAATATACGGTAAGGGAGAAAAACCCATTAGTACCTTTCTGGTGTCACCCCTACCCAAACTCAGCAGTGGTATCTTTTGCATCAGACCACAACAAAACTAGACTGTAACAGGTGACTGAAGCACAATTACTTTGCTTATGTTTTGTTTTGCCTTTAGTTATGAAGTCTTTGGGTATGTAGACTCAGGGCCTAAACTACGCATTTCCACATATAAAAAAGTTCACTCACCTTTAAGGCAGCAAGTGCAGAAACTTTCAGGGCAGCCACTCCAGCTGCCTAATCCCCTCTCTTCTTGAGGAGGTGAGGTCTACCTTACACTTCTGGCTTCAACCCAGAAGCCTGAGCTCAATGCCTTGGACATTTTCATGGATTCTATGACACTAGCAAGAAAGAGGGTAGCATAGGCAGTCTGCTTTTGGATTTCACACCATACTTACCAGTTTTTCTCATTTTGTTTTGGCCAATGCATTTTGTTCCAGTTCCCATAGCAACAACTTCCTTCGTTACTGAAAAAAGAAACAACATTAACTGAACAAACTGTCGCTAGAAGCATTGCTCTCATACAGTCATTCTGGCAAGACAACACATAGAACGTTGTGTAGAAGGGAAGGTACAGGGAGGCAGGCCATGCGACATCCAGAAAGGAAACACCATCAGCTGGAGATCTGAACAGAGTAGGCAGAAGCACCAGTGCTAGGAAAAGTCTGTGATCCCATAGCAGGTGTGCCAACACAGGCTTGATATGCTAGGCAACATACATTGGCCACTGGCATAGGATTCCTCAAACACATAAGAGAGAGGCATGGGATACAATCTGCATGACAACATGGAAGTGCCAGTAAGGGAAAAGTCTTCTCTGGTGAACTAACACAAACACACAATGTAATAATGCAGTCTGCTAAAGGAAAGCGAACTGAGACCTTTCTAGGTTCTTTCAAACAGTAGCCGAACACTCTTTTGCAAGGGTTTACATTAGGAATTCAGGTCCTGCCTAGACTTTTGCCACTTACTGAACAGCCAAATGCAGGCTTTCATCTTCTTAGCTACAGTCTGAGAAGAACAGCATTTCACTATAACCATCTCTTTCCAAACAGAAGCTGTAAAAGCTTTTACAATCACATAGAGTAAAGAATTTGGGTGGAGACATAAATGGGACAGGAAGGGGTGTATGTTTTTTTTTTAAAAGGTATCTTGTCGGGGGGAAGCATCAAGGACTGCCACCACCACTCCCCGCCCCCCAATCCCCACAACATCTTCTTACCCTGGAGATTTCCTGGACTAGCAAGAACCTCTCTTTGGGTTGCAGCCTCCACTTTGACAACAGCTGCCAGTGAAGTCCATTCCCTCTTTGGATCTGGTTTCCCCTGCTTAGGGAGTCTGGTCCTATAATGCAGGTAACATAGCTCAGCAATTTCATCAGCTGACCACATGGCTCCTGGTGCAAGTGCAGCTTCTAAACAGAAGTAGATTCCATCACGACACTGATTAACAATCCCCATCTCTTCAAACCCTACTGCCTTGTTCTGCATGACATCTTCTGGTACCAGATTCCAATATCCAAGGTCTAACTACATCACCCCTTTCAGGATTATTTGTAAGAAATATATCATATGAAAGAAAACACTTTTTTTCCAAATCGCTAGGAATAAAAAACAATGCTAGAACCCTTATAGTGCAGCAGCAGGTGAGACTGCTAGGTTCCCAAGGTTCCCGCTACGCAGTAGTCAAGTGTTCATCACACCACCGTCCCCGTGCGGTCCCTGCATCACATCTGAGGCGCCTGGCACCACCGCACTCATTCCGAGGCCTCCGGGCCTCCACCCTGCCCCAGCCACCGGGGAGCGCAGAGCTCCACAGCCGGGGCAGCCAGCGCCCCGAGTGAGCTGGTGCAGCGCTCAAGCGTACATCACGCCGCCCTCGGCGCAGGTCCCTACCCTCCGGGTTAACGGTGCCGCCGCTCCTCGCCGGGCCGGGCGGCGGCGAACGCCCCCGGGCCGCACCCGGCCACCCCGCTCACCACCACCCAGCCCGCGCACGCGCAGCTGCTTCCCCCGCGCGCAGTGTCCGCGCAGCTCCTGCGCAGGCGCACACAGAGACACAGAGACGAGTGGCAGAGAGTGCTGCGTTTATTCACGGCCCGCGCCGCCCCGTGCTTCACACAGAGGTGCCTTCGGCAGGCTGGTTGGGCTGCGCCTCCTTCTTGTTGTCCTCCGGTTTCATGGCAGGGAAGAGAAGCACCTCCTGCGAAAAAGGACACCGTGAGCGGGCGCCAGGGCCGCCCCCCCGGCCTGGAGAGCAAGACCCCGTGGGCAAGTCTCGCGAGAGCTGCCCTGGGCCCGGCTGCCCGGCGCCCTCCGCAGCGCGGCGGCAGCAGCGCAGGCAGAGGCTCGCCGCGACGTATGAGCACCCCGCACGGCGGCTGCGTGCTCTGTAGAAATTTCTAAGCAAGCGCAACAAAGGAGAGCTCTTCCGAGGTGGAATTCTTCGCCTTAAAGAATCTCAAATGGCTACACTGTCTTACTTGTTTTGTTAGAGACATGGCCTGCTTTGCAGAATCTCATTCCCTGTTGTCTGACAAAGCTAGCAGGAGGCACTGCCATTTCTAACATTTACCTTGATGTTATTGGAATCTGTAAGGAACATGGTGAAGCGATCAATTCCCATGCCCCAGCCAGCTGTAGGAGGAAGGCCATACTCCAGTGCAGTGCAGAAGTTTTCATCAATAAACATGGCTTCATCATCACCTGCAGCTTTTGCCTAAATGAGAAAATAGTAAAAGGTGGGTTGTACAGAGCTAACCTCGATCAAAAAGGAGGAATATTGATATTTGTAGCAGCCATGTAACTGCTGAAACCAAAGCCCTATACAGCTGCATCAGTGAGTGACAGACGAAGGAATCTCAGCACCTGCAGAACTGTGAAGGTTGCTTGTACAGGAGCTTCCAAAATAGCTCTAGGCTCAATTCCTTTCTGATCTGTGAGTTTCCTTTCTAGACAAAGGCCCAGGCCCTTCACTTGAGTAAAAGCTATCTCCAGGGCCATATGGCAGCAGATGATAGTGGAATAAATTGCTTTCAAAGGCTTCTCGGGTTCTTTATTGCTTGCAACCCCCCTTTAATGTTTGCAGAAACAACTTAAGAAACATGTTTGAATCATCAGTAGTTGCTCCATGAAACAAAGTTTAGGGATTGCTTTTTCCCCTCAAGATTAAAAAACCTTATACTGAGACAGTAACTAATGCATCTGACCCCGACAGCCTCCAAGTGCCAGAAGTCGTCATAATAAAAACAGATTAGCCAACCCTCTCAAATTTAGAAAATGTCAAGTGTAAGTGTTGAAACAGCAACAAACATTTTTGCTCACAGTTTCAAGGAAGACTTTGCAAAAGACCGTTAAAGCAAACTTTTCTGCCCGACTCCTGAAATCCTGAAATGTGAACTGCCATCCTTCATCTCAATCTCCACCTTAACATTACATTTTCATGCAAATTTTCATTCAACACTTATATGTCTGCAAAGTCTGGCTATAATCATGAGAGACAACTGCAGCAAACATATATACAACAGACTAAACGTGAAAGAAATCTGTAATATTATTCATTCTGACTGGACATTTTGAAATTTACTATCAAGTAAGTTAGTTAACATAAGTCTATCTTCTTGGTTTTGACCATTATTTAATCCTCTCAGGCACTGTGAAACCATTTGAGAGAGTACGAAGAACAGGAACTCTGTTTCTGCAGACTGCATCATCTGACCTCAATCATGTGTGGGCATGCATGCATTCATGGATGTGTATACCTAATTAATAAACAAAATCAGTTTCAGTCACTCCTTTCTGAGGCTTATCTAGAAAAGCCCAGTACTATAAATTTGCAGGTCTAATAATTTCCAGTCTGCAGCTTTATTCTGTGAGCCAATTTAAAATAGTAATAACTCAGTTTAGGAAATTAGGCTATTTCTTACACCATTCAAACTCTTACTGGACATGAAAATTTATTTAAGTACCTAGAAGTATAATGTTGTATGACTACATAAATGCTTAACTGGGGAAAAATAACTTTCAACCTGAGCAAGACAGAGAAAATGCTTTGCACATTTGCTTTTTTTCAGATTAGTACTTCAGGTAGAATAAAAGGGAAGATATTCCAAAACAAAGTTGCACTACTAAAAAACTAATCAACAGCAGTGTTTGGACTTGCTTACCTTAGAGAGCAAGGTTCCTTTAAAAGGAATTAAGTTTTAATGACAGGCTTTCACTTGAGTGAGAAACACTTGCTCAAAGTAGTAACAATCCTTTTCAGCAGTAGGGACTAATGACAGATTTGGAATAGACATAGGAAATATTCTTTGCTTACATGCCCGTATCATTAATCTGCTATCAGCAAGACACCATACCTTGGCCTGATCCTCAAAAAGCTGCCGCTGCCGGAAAGGATCATTAAGTTCTGTGTACGCATTGCACACTTCCTTCCTCATTACAAAGAGCTCGAAGCGTTCTGTTAGTCCCTGATGAGAGCGATGCCTATGTGAAGATGACAAAACAACCATACCTTAAAATAAACATCTTTACAGAAGCAAAGAGCACATACATTACTTCAGGAGGATTACCCACACTTAGCAGTAACTGCTGTCAAAACTTCAAACTACTAAGCATCAGCACAACTCTTCCGTGGATGATGAGTTTCACAGCTCAGGAACCAGTGTCTACCTTGGTTGGCATCACAATTCACAAACTAGTATACAACATCAAAATCTCTGTTTTCACATATGTGACTTTTTTTTTTCTTTCTTTTTTTTTTTCTTTTTAATAAAGTAGGAGTAGAGGGTTTAAAAGTTACACACTGACTGTGTCTCATACTCTTACCACTTGGCTAGAGGACTCATGATCTGTGGGTGATCACAGATGAATGTAGGGTTGATACAAGTGACTTCCAGGAATTCACCAACTAACTGGGAAAACAAAAGCAAAACAATTATGTAAGGTACAATATCACTTTCCTAGCACTGCCTTCCCCAAACATCCTACTTCCCTCTCCTCACTACTGAAGAAGGTACCATAAAACTGAAAAGTTTCCCAACTAATAATTCCTGATCATGTTAATGTCTTCATTAACAGAGAGTGTGTGTCCTAGTTGGATAAGAAAAAAGACACAGCAAAAATTTGGACATTACAACAAAGGCCAATAGGAAAAGCAGCAGAAAAAAAAATATCAGGCAATATTTTGGGTACAAAGGAAAAGACTTAATACAGTTGATAGAAGAACTATACGGTAAGCCTACCAGTTTGGTAAGGTACATACAAATGCACAGATCACACAGACAAAACTGACATAAGATAAAGCAGATCTGCTTTAAGCACAAGAGGCCAGTTATCAAACTAAAATCCTCCAGCACTCACATTAAGCAGGCATCAGTAAACTACATTTTGGTGTAGACAACACAAAAAAATATTTTGACACAGCAAGTTTTCTCACTGTGATACAGAAATAGCTGAAGTGCATTTCAGAGTGTTTTCCCAGCCGCAGCTAAACTTTGCTCTAAAGAGACTTCTGTTTATACAGATAGATCCTCAAAGACATTAGGATTATAAAAACACCACCTTTACTTACTCTGTCAAGAAGCCTGGCTGTTGTCCTGGGAGGTGGACACTCAACATTTCTCTCTGCACAAAGGTCATCAAAGAACCTGCGAGTTTCTGAAATTGTTGTAGACAAAAATTGGAAAAGCCACCCAGACAACCACATTTTTTTCTTTCTGCATCCTTCAACGCGTCTTAGAGTGATTTGTAAGATCTTAATGGTATACACCATGGAAAACATAAGCTTAAATGTCAATCTACAAACATAGTGTTTGTTTTTAATCAGTTTACACTAAAATGTAAGTTATTTTATATTTCAGAAACTTGACAACAGTTAAGCACAACTCCACACAACTGCTGGACATTATTATTTGGAAAAAAAAAAAATTGGGGAAGGATCACTAAAAAGTGTATGAACTCATTTCCTTATGGCTCTGGATTCCAGGAATAAAATAGCACATACACACATTTTGAAGAAAGACCAAAATAATCATACTCCTAACCTATGATCACAGGCATGGAGACTCAACTGCACAAAAGACAGAAGAAATAAGAAATAAAAAGCTGGGTCTCTTCAACAGATCAAGAACTCCCCAGATCATGCCTCTTGAGTAGACAGCATCACATATACTCAACAACGGAAGAGGCAAAAAAGTCAGACTGAAAGGCATGAAGGCTTTTTTCTGGACTCTTGGGTAACAGACAAAACCAAAGAAAAGCAATCCCAGGTGTTAGTACCACCTCTGACAGACTGCAGGCTGAGAACTTGACACCTTCTGCCTTCTGTTAGGGAAGAATTATAGGACATTCATACTCAGCATCTAACCTTCAGTTTCAAAACACTCAGCTGATGGAAATTTCACTCCTAGGACCTTTTCCAGATCATACACCATGCTAATTCGACGGAAGGGAGGGGTAAAATCTATCTCATAGGCCTGTCCATCTTGACCATCTGGATGATAAGTGATCTTGTAACTTCCAGTAAGATGTTTCACCATCCCTACAAAAGGAACCCGAAGTTTAGAAGAGTATGCCACATAATATGCAATTCTTCTTTTTTAATTAATATTGCGTACGTCACCTGAAAGCAGCTTCTCTGTAATTTCCATCAAGTCATGGTAGTCTGCATAAGCCATATAGAATTCACAAGTTGTGAACTCAGGGTTGTGAGTCAAATCAATTCCTTCATTCCGGAACTGACGCCCAATTTCGTATACTCTGTCCATGCCTCCAACCACCAACATCTAAACAAAAGGAAATTCTAGTAAACACACTAACTTTTTCAAAAGAACTAAAGAGAGCTGAAACACACACAACTGCAACACAACCTTACAAATCTCATTCAAGATACCTTTTGTTTCCTCCAATCAATGAGTCCACCTTTCTTCAAGAATAATCCTCATTTTAGCTACATTTACTTTTTTAGAATAAGATCACAACAGTCTGGAGAATATAGGCTTAGCCACAAGGGGCTTGTATTACCTTATGGTAAAGCTCTGGAGCAATTCTCATATATAAATTCATATCCAGTTCATTGTGGTACGTGATAAAAGGTTTTGCCACAGCTCCACCTGGAATTACATTCATCATAGGAGTTTCAATCTGTAAAATAATAACAACAAAAAAAATTAATTTAACAGTGGCAGAAATATTTCCAGGCTCCTACCTCAATGCCCCACTTTTGTCTAATCTGTTTCCAAAGTAGAACTCTGTAGATCAAGCAAACCAACCACAGCTAGCTTTGATAAAAAAACTCTGTATTTCATTTACTGTTTGACATTCCAGTGCACAGAAACAATTCTGAACTAAAGAACAGTCAGTAAAGACAAATTACTTAAACTGTTTGTTGCTATGAAGAATCATTCATATTTACTATAAATGTGACCTGCTGGGTTCATGTTATCAAAGCCAGGAACTGGGCTGTGGCATTGTCAAAAAATTCTCTCTCTACATTGCAGAAAATGAGGTTCAACAAGGCCAAGTGCAAGCTCCTGCACCTGAGTCAGGGCAATTCCCAATACCAATACAACCTGGAGGATGAATGGATTGAGAGCAGCCCTGCGGAGAAGGACTTGGGGATACTGGTGCGTGAAAAATTGCACATGAGCTGGCAATGTGTGCTTGCAGGCCAGAAAGCCAACCGTGTCTCCTGGGCTGCATCAGAAGTGTGGCCAGCAGGTGGAGGGAGGGGATTCTCCCCCTCTGCTCCTCTCTCATGAGGCCCCACCTGGAGCACTGCATCTAGCTCTGGGGTCCCCAGTACAAGAAAGAGGTGGACCTGTTAGAGCGGGTCCAGAGGAGGGCCATGGAAATGGTCAGGTGGCTGGAACACCTCTCCTATGAAGACAGGCTGAGAGAGTTGGGGTTGTTCAGCCTGCAGAAGAGAAGGCTTCGGAAAGACCTCCTTGCAGCCTTTCAATATATAAAGGGGGCTCATAAGAAAGGCACAGAGAGACTTTTTACCAAGGCCTGTAGTGACAGGACAAGGGGCAATGGTTCTAAACTGAAAGAAGGCAGATTTAGATTGGACAGAAGGAAGAAATATTTTATATGAGAGTGGCGAGACGCTGGAACAGGTTGCTCAGAGAAGTTGTGGATGCCCCATCCTTGGAAGTGTTCAAGGTCAGGTCGGAAGGGGCTTGGAGCAACCTGATCTAATGAAAGGTGGCACTGCCCAAGGCAGGGGGGTTGGACTGGATGATCTTTCAAGGTCCCTTCCAACCCAAACCATTCTGTGATTCTATGATAAAATCCACTCGGTAAGAGAGCGAGCTGTTTCATAAAACTTATGAGAAGTAGCAGCCTTCCTCAGTATCTTTTCCAAATCGTTGTTCACGCTGTAAATTCTTTAGGATAGTCTCTGTAGCAAAGCTGTAAAGCAGTAATCCTGAAAGAAATGAAATGCCATGGATACTGCAAATTTTGCAAAACCTAAACAATTTTAATAATGTCGCTTTTTGGGGAAAAAAAAATTATTAACATTTGGAGCATTCAAAAATATTCGGTGGCGAGAATGGCTGGGAATATAAGGATACATGGAAACATTCACTTTAGAGAAAAAGCTGTTACTGATCTTCTGTATGTATGGGGAATCCTGGAGTCCAACTGAATTAATTTCTGAAGAGAGACATGATTTCAAGGGAAAAAAAAGAATTAAATCAATCCGCTGCAGGCTTCAGTGAATTGATTTAGTTCAAACCATTAAAAACTTTCTTTCACAGAAGCTGCATTTTCTTAGCTGTTTAAAAGGTGACCACTTATGCTTTGAGCAATATACACTATTGACTACATAAGAAACAGACTTCAGTTCAATGTCTCTTGACATTGAAAAGAGCAAGTAACTGCAAATGATGGAAAAATGGAGTAGCAGAATGATTTACAACTGAAAAACTTGGCTCCTGACAGAGAGAGCTGGTGGAAGTGGCCAAACAATTTTCTAATTGATTCTGTGTGATATGCCACGTTTAAACTGCTGCGCTTACAAACCAGCTTGGCTTTCATATTAACACAAAGAACTTCAGTATGCCTGTCTATATCCTCACATCGTAGCATCAAGAATTAATGCCCCATTACTGACCCAGAAGCATGAAAACAGGTATTTTCACACCAGAATTTCACCATTTCATAACAGAACTACTTATAACCATACAGAAGGGGAACGCTTCTACGAAATAGAATGGGACTCAGGGCTCCTGTGAGAGAACAAAGGTCAGGGCAAAAAAAGAGAAGTCAATGTGTGATAAAAAGAGAACAAGGATGCAGCTTAAAAAAGAGGAGAAATTTTGTAGACTATGAATTAATATAGCTGCCTAAACAAGTATTTAATGGGATTCTCCAAACAGATCTACACTATAAAACAAGCTGAGCTGCAGAAAACAGAAAGCAGTCAGCATCCCAGACAGTACTGGAATCAGAAATAAAGTTTAATTGATGACAATTGAACTAACAAGCCCTGACGGTGAGCTGAAGAGCACGATACAATACCCATGACAGCTTGGCCCATTTTTCTCAAAATTAACTAGTACCTGTCCATACTGTCCACGGCATGACACTATACTGTGCCATATGGAGTACTGGCATGATTGAACACTGCCCAATTCATGTACCTCCAGATTGCACTCCACTGTATAGTATTCCCTGATTTCTCTGCATTTTATTTTATTCCCAACATTCTTGCCAAGCCTAAGTATCTTACTCCATTATTCCAACAAGAAGTCAAAACTTCATATAAATTGAGAATGACTCTTATGGTCCTTTTTAATTAAGTTATCAGAACAGTAAAATCTGTAAGTACCAGATTAAGAATTATTTGGAAAAACCCAAAACCAAATCAAAACAAAGACATTAAAGCCATTACACATACGACAGAGATGACACAGCACAGGTTCAGATTCCTGCTACTCTCAAAAAGCTCCCCACTGGCAGCTTTTGCAGATTCAGTTGATAAACACTTGTAAATAAACTACATTAAGTTCTAATCTTTTTGCTAACTGTAAAGTACAACCAAGAATCTGGATGCAACAGAGAGCAGAGCTAGTATTATTTTCTCATATGCTACTGCACAATAGATCTTAAGACAAAACCAATTTTACTTACAGGAAGTAAAACCTGCATTTACCTCCAGAGGCAAAACACTATATCAAAGATGTTACTTCCACCTTAATGTACTGAAATAAGGAAAAGACAGCAGTAGTTTGAAGTACTACCTTGATAAAAGTTTCCTGAGTCCTAACCTCACCAACTGAGGAAGAGTCTTAACTTTAAAAAGAGAGGAAAGGAATGGCTCTCGTTACATTAAACTGATAAAACACACCGTGCTGAGGTAATAATTCTCACTTCTGTAAATATTTTGCATGAGCCTGAATATAAAGCATCCTTGAAGCTGAGAAGCTCTAAACACATTCAGTATGCAGAGAGAAACAAACACTGAAACCTTACCTCAAGGAAGCCCAACTCATCTAGAAAGCTCCGAATATATGTAATGATCTTTGCACGGGTTATAAATTTCTGCCTCACATAATCATTAAGAATTAAATCCAAGTATCTCTGACGATACCTAGTTTCCTGAAAAGAACAAATATCTTTAGAACAAGCTAGACAAAATGTGCTGCCAAAAAAACCCACCCCCAAAACAAAACTAATGTTCCTTTGTTGACTGATACCATCAGCAGATATAGAAGGTCATGCATTCAGACCTATCTGTCAAATTGCCTCCAAGAGTGACAGGTATGACAAGTACCTTATCTTTCAGGCCAAAGTGAAGATGAGGCAACATGTGCAGGCATGGAGACAGCAGAGTTATTTCATAGGGAATAATACTCAGTTCCCCTTTCTTTGTTTTCCCAGGATTCCCCTCTACACCAATAATGTCCCCACGACGCAGCTTGTTGTTAATACGGAAATACTCTTCCTCAGATTTGTAGAGCCTGTAATTACAAAACCAATGTAAGCAGTTTTGTTTAAAACTCAACATTCCAAACTGTCCTCCAAGTCTCTCCCCAGACCAAATCTTTTAAAAAAAGGATTCTTCTAGCAGGGAAGCCAACCACAACATCCTAAGGAAAACATTACCTGGCTGCCTAAGCCAGCCCATAGACGAACAGCCTAAGGAGATGAAGGAATAGAATGCCCAAATACAGCTCTCTAGGTCCCAGAATGCAGTTCAGTTTAGAATGCTCCTAGGAATACCTCTACTTACCTGGAATTTGCCATGACCTGCAACTTGACTCCCTCGCCACGAAGATCATAGAAAATCAGTTTCCCTCCAGAGGCACGCTTTGCATGGATTCGACCTAAATATCAAAGTATGCAGGACATCAGGAAGAATGTCCCTAGCAGAAAGGATACAGGGCCAAAAGCCACAGTATTATCACTTGGGCAAAGGATCGTCGTCTCTGATCTGATCACTAACCACGAAAGAGAAGCAGTTAAGTCTCAAAATTAATATCAGTGCACAAAAGACCACGTGAACTTTGGGACCTGGAGCCCATATCACAATCTGATCGTGTAGTTGTAAGGGATGTTGCACAAGTCCACTCAGTCTGAAAGGACATGTCCTGAATAGTCTAACACTGCTACAGACTTCATGGCTGAGTAACGGGGGATCGGCAAAATTCGAAGAGAGACCAGACCATCACTAAAAGCAGCTAAGACTTGGCTTAGCAAAGCAACAGACCATCTTCTTTCTGTATCCCAGATAAGCCTTTACCTGCCACTCTCACTGTGATGTCTGTCAGGTGATCTCCTGGCTGCAGGTGACTGTACTTCTCTATAAAATCTGAGACAGATAAGTCTACATGGAACTTGTGGGGATAGGGATCTTCGTTGGTGCCCTTCAGCTGCTGGACTGCATGGCTACGGATCTTGTAGTATTGCTGTCACCAGAAACAAACAAAACCAATTTTATTAGAAAAATATTACGAAATTAAAATATTTTACAGGTTGTAAATTAAAGCACAGCTGCCCTAATGTAGGAATATGTACGTCTCTCCCCTTTTAACCATTTAGTTCCCCTTGAATAAAAAAATCAAATGTAAATCAATAACATTTATTCTCAGAACAGTAATATGCATGAGGCCAGATACTCACATTTGGATCCAAGCTTTCCTCATCAGCACCAATGCTATTCTCAGAGTCAGAAGTCAAGGAAGGCTTATTTAAATGCTTTTCACTTTGCTCTTTCTGCTTTGCCTCTTTTTCAGCTATTTTTCTCTCAGCCTTTAAACGCCTCTTCAGCTCACTGCAAAAGAGCAGGAAACCAAATGCAGCAGGTACTACTCTGATAGTTCTACAGGGAAACACTTGGCAGGATTCTACCAAAAGCTTACTGTACAAATAACCCTGTCGTTTCTCTTACTCTACCAAAAAGTCAAGATAATCCTTAAGCATGTTTAAGCATTTTCTTCTTTGAACTCTTTTAGTTCATCTCCTATGAGATACAAATGCTCAGAAGAAGTTAAAACTGAATTAAACATCACATAAACATACCCTGAGGATGCGTGCCTATGTGCCCAAGGACCTTCCGCAGGCCGTTTTATATACAAGAGCCTAGCAACCCCACGCAGCATATAAGTGAAATAAGGCAAACTCTCGAGTGCAAAAAGTCAAGCGCTACTTAGGGTTCTCGAAGCCGCCTTCGCGGCCAGGACCGCCCCCCCCGGCCCGGCCCACAGGCGCCGCTGCTTTTCCCGCGGCTCCCGACCCCGCGGCCAGGACTTCATGAGGAAAGAGGCGGGCCCAGTCAGACCGCAAAGAACGGACCTGCTTTGGTCATGAAGTGCCTGGCGCCACTGGAACGCGGGCGCGGCCCTCCAGGCCCAGCCGCGGAGCCGCGCAGCGGCGGGGCTCAGCATGGCGCGCTCCAACGGATCACCTGGCAGAGACACGCACCGGGTCAGCCGCACATTCGCTTCGCTTCGCTTCGCCTCGCCTCGCCTCCCCTCCCCTCCCCTCCCCAACCCGGCCCGGCTCCACTTGCCCGCCCACCCTCACTTTTTGCTGAGGCGTGACTCAGTCTCCGCCGCCTCGCACGCGCGCTCTGCCGCAGCCGCCATCTTCCCCGCTCCAGCTAGCGCTTCCGGCGCTCTCGCGCCTGCGCGCCCGGCGCGGCTATGGCGGAACGCGGGGGCGCCGCGGTGGCGCGCTCGCGGTCGCTGTTCTTGTGGGACGACGGGAGCCCGATGCGGTTCTACGTGCGGCCCGGGCTGGCCAAGCTGCGTTTGGCGCCCCTGGTGCTGGCGGGCGGCGGGCGGCTGTGCCGCGGGCAGGAGCCGGGAGCCGTGCTCCTGGCACAGCCCGGCGAGGCGGCGCCCGGCGGGGCTGTCTCCACCGCGTACGTGACGGAGTGCGTGGAGCGCAACCAGCGGCTGCCTCTGGAGCCTTTCCGGCTGCCTGCCGCGCCGCCCGCACCGCCCGCCGCCTCGCCGCGCGGTCGCGTCGCCTTCACGGAGGCGGAGGACGCAGCGCTGCTGCGAGCGGTGCGCGGCCGGGGCGAGGCGCGGGNCCGGGGTGAGAAGAGGTTGATGGTCGGGGGGGCGGGGGCGACCGTGGCCCTGGGCCCTGCTGCGGCCCGGGAGTCGACACCTGCGTGTTCCCGCAGAGCCCCGACAGACAGAGGAGCCCGCACAAAGCACGGGTCTTTTCGAGGCAGCTAATCGGGAGTTTGAGAGCACGGAGGTAAGCGTCCAGGGCCAGCACGGGGAGTAGCACTGCTGCTGCAGCTGCTTCTGCACACCGCAGTGCCACTGACAGCGAGCTGCTCGGAGCAGTCCTTCCTGGTTGTCACAAAATGGCACAACAATAACAATTAACTTCTTAACGGCTTTGCACCATGACATCCCTTCTGCTATGGCTAAATGGGAGCTTCATGCGAGCTGTGAACTACATGGCTTATGATGAATGGTGCCTGACTGCGGCATATTTTCTTAGTTTGATTCCCTGCCCAAGTTAACTTGAGGAAATTAATGTGACTTGTTGCATTAAAAGCTGTATTAGCAAGCGGAAGTCATCCTTTCACCTCAGGCATAAAATGTTTGTGCAGTTGCATTAATATTTGCTTTTTGTACTTAATTTGTTCAAATTCTCCCTTATATCTCATGCTTTTCTGTGATCTTGTATATCCCCCTTAACACGGCTTCACTTCAGTCACTGAACTCTACTATGCCTAGTAACTTCTGATTTTTTTATATACTGTAGAGTCACAGTGAAAGGTGTTTGGGTAGCAGTGATAAAAGAAGCTTGTCAGAAAATACCATGTCTAACTGATGACTCCACTGCTCACTCTTTTAGTCAGGAAGTGACACTTCAGACATTTCAGAAGAACTTTCTACACAAGGTGGAGAGGGAAAGTCCCCAGGAGAAACAGCATCTGGTTTGAAAACTGGACCTGAGGACTGTGCTCTCTCTGACACTCAATTACAAAGGGGAGAAAGACCAACAAGCACTTGCTCTTCTTCCACTGTGGTGGGAGAAGTAGTAAAAACTATGCAGTACTTCATGGAGAAGTTCGGCGTGGACCTGTTCACTGTTACACAGGCCTTTCTGAAAAACACTGGTGAAGTGGAGACTACTTTATACTTTCTGCAGACGGGGCAGCGCTTGGATGGATACCCTGTATGGAGCAGAGAGGATGATTTGGAACTGCAAAAAGATGATGAACGTGTCAGAAATAAATTGATAGCAAAATTTGGAGCTGAAAATGTAGCAAAGCGGGTAGCATTTAGGAAAAGTTAGATAGCAAAAGCAGAGAGGAATGACTGATCTCGGACTGTGGCAGGAACTTAAAAAAACCAGTAATTTTAGAAACGTGGATGTGATGGAAAATTTGATGCAACATTCTGAAGTTTCAGAAATGCTTTAATTTTGTTATAAAAGGCCTATTTTGTATTTGATTTTTATTCATAATACTGAGTATACTAAACATTTAGAAGTAGAAAATGTTGAAGAGAAAGGTTCTATACAGTATCAAATTTTCGCTGAAAATTTGCTTTGAAGGGTGTATCTACTGTATAAACCAGCTGACAGTCCTACCTGTACATTGCTGCATGCAAAGGATTTTGAATTGGGTTGGCACCAAAATCAGAATCACATTAAGTGCTCTAACCTGTGATGCATTATTAGTGCACAATAGCAGCGTGTCTGTTACTTCAGACTGTTGTGGATAATCATTTAATAACCTGCTCTGCCAGCTGTTGTCATTACGGTTTTTTTGTTGTTAATGAACCTTGATTAGCAGCAGACATTCAGAGACAATAAGAATGAAAATTTAGCTGATCAAAAAGAGGGATCAAGAATATTCATGCCAGAAGATGAGGCACTTGGTCTCATAAATGAATGCTGAGATGTCTCAGAGTGGCCATGTGTACTGGGAATGGCCAAAAAAGGTCACTGTGACATGATAATATTCAATCTCACGTTACAGACACCTGTCAGTTAAAACCTCAGGCAGGTAGACAGTCATCTCAATTTTTATTGCCACTTCAAGTGCGTGTTCTCCAGTGCTAATATTGCAGGGTTTGTTTAATAACATTAACTTTACCACCTTGCTTCATGATTTCAAAACCAATGAAAAGCTCTGCCCCAGCTTGCATCTCTACAGATTGAAGAGTCCCAGCTTCTTTAATCCAGGCAAAGTAACACTTGTACCAGACCATATAGTCTAGTTGGAAAAAGCAGACCAGCTTTCATGGCCATGTGCAATAGTTCAAGTAGGAGATACAAGTTAAGAAAGTGCTCAGAGTTTATTCAGGTATCTATCACCTAAGTCATGTTAGAGAGAGAGAACATTGCTAGTATGCAGTCACAATGTGAAAAACTCAGTACTTTCAGCCTGAAATCATGCTCTGGTCACTGTTTTAATATTATTTGAAGTTAGTCCTGTAAACCTGGAATTCATTCATTTGGTGAAATAAAATAGGCTCATAAAAGCAAAGATTGATTTCCTCCCCCCCCCCCCCCCCCCNCCTGGGCACTCAAAAAATTAAGGTGAATTAGGAAATTGCCAATTTTAAGCCAAATTCAAATTATATTGAAAATCAACAATAACTTGATATAATGAGGCTGGTACTTCAGAAAACTGCTGTCCTGAAACACCAACTGATTATTTGGGGAGTTAACCAATGTAACCAAATAAAGGCCAAAACTCTCTTTTAGACTATGCAGTGTTTCACTGGAGAGTGAAACAGTCATTCCTGCTGATAAAGCAAGAATGCCTTGATACGTTCAGACTGGTTACTTGAAACTTGTGTGGAAGACCAGACAAGCACTTAACGAGACAGTGCAAGACAGCAAATAAAGTAGTAAGAATTTTTTTTTTTTTAATTAGAAACTTTACCAGCTGGATTTGAAATCCAAGGACTGCTGATGACCAGGTTCATGAACAGGAGACCTGTCACCTCCTGCAGCCAAAAACTCCCGTTCTAGCTTGGGTGGTGTACACATCTCAGCAGTACCATAACCTCACAATTCAATGGTTTTCTTGTTTAACCAAAGCTGCTCTAGAATTCAAAGTGAGAGGTAGAACACATTAAATGGCTGCAACATAAAAAGATCAGGTGTAAGGCGGCTTATACCTTTTTATAATTCTAAGTGACACTTAAGAGTTTGTCTTTTTCAGAGCGATTAGTCAGACATGCAATGCAAACTTCTGAGTCCGCATACAGTGCATATTGTCTAACACTGAGTACCTTTCCATACACACTTGGTGCACTCAGTAGGCGTAGGAACTAAGATACCAAGAGCACAGCTTACTCAAGCTTGCCCTGTTTCATCTGTTCTGAACTCCTGAAAGGCACTGCTTATCCACAGATACACTCTTGCTTGTGCAGGCATGTGGGTCTAGGTCTCTTCAGTTCACTTTCCCATTAACAGGACCTGGAGATGTCACTGTATCATATGGTTCTGCTTCAAGGCATTCTGGCTCTGCCTTCTCCCACAACAAAAACCCTTGTTTTCTCTGCTTTGTCGTATCAAAGACACATTTCTTCCAATATGCTGGAGACAGTTTAGCTTTCCATGTTCATATCAGGTCCCTGTACTATCAGGGAGTGTCAGGAATGCTCTTTTTGTAGCTCAAAGTGTGCAAGTGTCGTCTTTGTATTATTGCCTGGAGCAGCAATATTTGTAAACCTGCAAGGGTGAGCAGAGTGGCAATGCGTATGCCAGAACTTTGAGTTAAAGGCAATTCCACAGGCAGAAATACTGTGTCTGCAAACTATTATCTGGAATTTCGGAATTTCCCATTTGCTTCCTTTTAAAGTTAGCCAGCATTCATCAAAATCGATGAATTCTGGCCTTTCATAAGTAAACTTACAAGTGAAGAACTGATTGCATGCACCAGGCTGAAGAGCAACAGACAGGAAGACCAAAGAGTTGTTTTTAAATGTCCCTTTGATGGTGACTTCTCCATCTTACGCTTATGTTGGTATAAAAGCCGAGTTTACTCTTCTGAACGTGCACAAAGTAAACTTGACATTTGTTTCTAAACAGACATCAATGATCTTTATTTTATGCATGTGCCAAAGGATGGAGCCATAGTTTTAAACGTCATACTCGCCGTCTTGAAAGTTTGGGGTTTTTTTGTTGGTTTTTTTCCTCCTCCAAAAAGTATTCTAAGTCATCTTTGCTTGCATTAAGACAACTTTAAATTTTCATGTGACCACACTGTGTGGCTTTGGTGCTTCCAGAAAAAATAAAATCTACCAATTGTTGCATTGAGGAAACGTAGCTAAAGGAGTGTAGTAAAGATACACTGAAATAAAACAATCCTGCTTTTTCTCTGATTAAGCTTAGGTAGTAGAAGTTAAAGTAATTTTCAAAACAGTACATTAAGAAAATGCATCATATGTTATTTTGATGTCATTTGTTTACTGGCTGGCTGGAAACACTATGATGGTTTTTGTCCAGCTAAACATTTGATACAGGGAATTGACTGAGTCCACTGAAAACAAGTATTCATAATAAAACTTACGCCACTCAAGCTGACGTCGATCGAGTCCACTGAAAACAAGTATTCATAATAAAACGCCACTCAAGCTGACATTGGTTAACGTGGAGATATAATTAGCAATGTACTGAGAAGATGTTTGCTCAGAAACAGGCTTCTGTACATAAAGTAGGAAGCTCTTTACTACGACTTCAGTAAGAACAGGCTTCTGAGACTCCATGCTTTTAGCTGAATATGTTGAGTTAAGGTCCATTTTAAAGAGTCTTTAAAAGAAATACAGTGGCTACGCACTTCTCTGGCACAGTACAAGTCCTACTTCTCTATGCCAGCCTGCCTGCTCTAAGTTTGCACAAACACTGTGTAAAGGAAGATACCTTGCCTTCAGTGGGCTTACTGCCATGATGCCAGTGCTGCCTTCTCAGCACAGATTTTGTCATTCAACAACAGTAAGGCTATGATTTCCATAATATACAACATCCCACCCTTTGCAGGGATTAGGGGTTTAGCTCTAGGAACATAGATATTCACAGTGCTATGGTAGCAGGTGATCCATAAATGTCACTAAAGCCTAAATGTTGGATACAACTTCTGATGTCTCCTTTATGAATCTAGCTTCAAACCTTTATTTACACAATACAAGATTGAGATCTGCCTTTTCTGAATTGAGTCAGTAGTATTCCAGTTTTACAGATGATGAAATGGAAATTCAGACTCTGGAAAGATACAGAAATAGCGCCTGAAGTCTTTCCAACCACTAAGAATAAAAGCTTTGTTTTAAACAATGGGATTCATGCTTAGAGGAACCCTATCTTAGTGGTCTCCAGAAAGAAACCATGTCCCTGAGGAGCAAACATCCTGTAATCATCCACAGCTGCTTTTAAATGTTTTTAGTCTTGGTGATCAGGGCTGATTGCTCCATCCAAAAGAAAAGCATGACTGAAAGTGAAATTTGGATAGTGACTGACTTTGTGCTGAAGGAATCACCAACAGCTATAGGAGAAATTCAGCTTGTATGGTGTACAGACTTAGTAGTGCATCTGAATAATTCAATGTGCTAGGCCCTGTTTAGTGGTAAGAGATGTCTGGATTCAATTTCAAAGGGCTCTTTCAGAAACACTGGCATTCATCTGGACCTGCACCTAGAAACCAGGAAAAACCTGCTAACTGGGTAACAAGCTGCGGTCTGCCCCTGCCCACCTGCCCCTTACAAGGCATGAGTGTACACAGGGGCATTTGAAGAAATAGAATTTCATGGATAAGAGAAATGCTGCAACAAAACACCAGCCTGTGAAATGCAAATAATTAACAATAATACTGAATGTAACAAATTGAAAGAAAGGCTCTTCCCTCCTGCCTATATCATCTTTCCCACTGCTGACCAATTCTGCATCTAGAGCTGCCTTGCTGGGCAGCTAACCTCCCCTGCTCACCACTTGCTGTTACACAATTAATCCTGCAACTATCTTCTTCTGCAGGATGGTCTCTTACCCCAAAGGGACACACAGGATCTGGAATGCTGATGCCTACCCCAGTGAAGGCAACTACAGAGCTGCTCCTGCACTGGGAATCTCTCCCACTTCTCTAGGCTGCTACTCCTTGTGGTCTCAGAGCTGACTGTTAACTGGGGATGGCTCACCGGTTCATTCCGCAGGTCCACTCTTTAGCTAGCAGCTAGTTTCTCTTGCTAACCAACATAGCTGCTCAGTGTCTGTCTGTAAGGTTACTTTCCCTACTTTTCTCATTCTGCAGAATCAGCACATAACCAAACCCTCATTAATTCTCTGGTACAAAAAAACCCAACCAACCCAGCTGCTGTGAATTTTTCAGAAGAGCCTTCTTCCTACTATTAGAGATTGATATTCAGTTAAGGTGAATCCTTCTCTGTCACCCTTCAAACACACACAATAGGTAGAGGCTGGACACTGTTTCTTGCCTATACACCTTCAAAGATGAATACAGTCACTATATCCCCTAATTCTAAAATTCAGCAGTATATGTTTCTCTTTTTAAGAAGATATTGCAACTTTTTAATAACATGCAAATGAGGTTTAGTCTTCCAGGTAGACATTGTCACTTTTCAATAGTGAGCACCAAATGCCCTTCTGGCAAGTTTAACATGAGCACTCCTCACCAGCACTACGCTGGCACGAGGAGGGCAGCTGACTGACAAGTGAACAGGGCCTTGGGGCAAGGGGCTGCAGCCAGGGCAGCCAGGGAAGAGGAGCACCGGGAGGAAAAGCAGTGAACTGGGAATGGTGTTGGTGGAGAGGGAAGGGGAACACAGCTTGTCATGGCCCTGAACGCCCTGATCCCACCTGGAGCCTCCTCAGATCACCTCCAATGCCCAGCCTTGCCTTGATCACCTTCTCCCAAGGATGCACATCCTCAGAATCAAGCCTCATCCCTTGTTGATGCTTGTGATCCTGCCTTAGAACATCTGCCTTGCTGTCTGCAGGGTAGTGGAAATATTCCAGCTCTGGAGAAATATCTGAATGCACTGTTAAATAGATGCATGTTAAAGGGACTCCGGAATTTACACATGCAAGAGGATGTTTAGAAGGAGATATTTGTAGGCATTTCACTCCCCACATCTGGTAACAAGCTTTTCTCCTTGTCTTATGAACACCGTTAAAAACAGGTAAAAATAGTTCTGTTGTTCAGGTTTAAGCTACAAATTCCCATTGGAGGTGGGAGAATTGCACCTCCAATGGAGATGGTGGAGAATTGTATAGTCTATTAAACATAATTTTGTTGTGCTCCAAGACAGAAAATACTCTCACCAAATAATTCAATAGGATAACTTCCCATTCTCCTCTTGGCTTCTTCAGTCCACTGCCATAAACCTATCTTCCCAGTTCCAGTATTTATACCAATGGAGTCTCTGTCCTTACCTTGTCTTTACAGTCTCAACCTTAGCGTGAATTCTCAGTCACATATGTGGACTGTGAGAACTCCCAGGGGAACAACTGTTCTTGGTTTTGAAAGCTAGAAGACAGAATTATTTCAGCTGAAAAATAAATGGATTCACATAGTCCCAGAAATGGATCCCCATATGCAAACCCAGGAGTTTTTATTTTCAACTATAGCTGGTTTATTCCTTTTTCCCATTATATACTAAGTGAACACAAACATTTCCCCAACATTGCCACCAAGGCTGGATGCCCACAGGGGCAAAAGAAAAACCGGGCTTGAAAACTCAACCATTCCAAAAAAAGGATCTTTCCAGAAACCAATATCTGGTCATCCGCGCGTCTCTTCTGGCATTACATATCCTGGGTGGCAGCACAACAAATAACGTTCTCTTTATTCAGCTTCCATTAATGTCTCCTCTTCCTTTGCAGTGCAATTGCTGCATGTGGTTTCACTAGTATGTATCTGTGGTCTGTGAGGGGTTGCAGCTCTGCTATCTGGTCCCACTCCTTTGGCATTCTGTTTGCTCCAAACTACACACACTTCCTCTTTCACATAAACCATGGACTTAATTTGGAAAACAGACTTGCATTACTTCAGCCTGCATTGTGGCTGGGCCTCCAGGCGCCTTGGAGAGCGACCCTGTGCTGCTGAGAAAGCTCTCATGAGTGTAGTCAGGGTTCCTGTGTTACTTGTCCTTGCATAGCACACCCATGCACACACTCCTACACCCATATGCATGCACCTCTGTCCTCTTTTGCTCTGGTAGACAGTCCTCCACTCTGCAGCCTTCAGAGAGCAGGTGCAGAGAACAGCTTTTCTGCCTTCAGAATTTGTTACTCAGAGGAGTTCAGGGCAAACAAAAGATCCAGCGACATATTTTTTTGCTCTTCTTCAGACTGAACGAGCCGGTAGCCCAGCAAGTCCATCGCATCCTTGCACACATTTTGCACTTTTTCTATTTTCTGGAAGGGAAGGGTCTTCCTCCAGGCCTGGGATACTCTCAGCGCATCTCTGGACCCAATATCAAAGGCCTGTGCTCCTTGCCCCTTCCCATGGGTGATGTTGTACACCCACTTCTGAAGTTCTGGTGTGAAATGGAGTTCTGCAAACCTGTACATCTGAGCGGCCCCCGATAGCGGGTCTCTGACAATGTCTTCATAGCGAACCAGCAGGTAGCGGTCTTTCAGGAAGCTGGGAATGGTCTGCCTGCCTGCCTTGTAAATCTCAACCTGGCTTTGGCAGATTACTTGCATTGTGTTGTAAGGCCCCATTTCTCCCTTTGTCCTCTGGGACCCCACAACAATGTTACTGTCACGTTTCAGCTCTGCCATTGAATTCTCTCGGGACCTGAACACAGCCCGAGGATCACGTACCAAGTGAATGATTTTGAGGTTCAGGGACGGGTCAGTGAGAAGGGGGTAGAGAACTTTCAGGTCAAAGAACCGAACCTCCTTGATGGCAACGTGGCTGTAGGTTTTACAAGCTTCCTCCACCTTGCTGAATGGGTACTTGCTGCAGATTGTTTTGCAATTGCCTGCAGTGATTATGTCACTGCGACTGAATGAGTCACAGGCAGGGGGGGAACACAAGGCTCTGCTTGTTTCCCACTGAAATAAATCAGACTTGTTCTTCTGGCTAGACATGTAAGCATCAAATACAGACATGTCACACAGAAAGGCTGACCTGACTAGGTCCCGCACTGCCATGTGTAAGACTTTAGCACTGTTCTGGTACATTTTAACCCACACATGCCATGCAGGCTCCATCAGGTAGAAGACGCTGGGGTGCTGGCTGAAGATTTGTCCAGTGAAGGAAGATCCTGACCGCCAGGAGGAGAGAATGAGGATGTGGACTGGAGAAGGTTTTTCTTCCATGGGGGCATTGTTGCTGCAGGATAGGAAGTGGAAGTGGATCAGAAGGAAGGACAGAACTGCCAGAATCAGGAGCACCTGCATGCTTCTCAGCTTCATCATGGTTGAAAGGGACCTGCAGAGACAGAGGAAGTTCAGCATCACAGGATCATGAAGGCAGCAGGATGTGGTGCATCAGGCTCCTGCCAATCCCTCTGCAGGCTCAGGGTTTTGGAAAGCTGCCACACTACCAGTGACACTGTGACAACCACAGCACAAGGTGTCTTTGGAAAGGACGTTAAGTACTGCAGGGCTGCAGGTTTTCTGTAACAAAAACACCGTTTCCAAGTAAGCCATTCTAATGCACTTTTAGAAGATCACTGAAAAGCTTGTCTGCACTTTGATCAAAGTTTAAGAGTTAGTTCAGTGTATTGAAGTAAGTCAGTACACACAAGTGTGTACTTAGCAGACACAATCCCTGCAGGCATGATCTCAGCAGCTTTTATGGAGGGAAGATGGAACAAACAGTTGTTGTAGAGAATTCAACAGTTCCACATTGTTACTTTTAAGCTCTTGCTCTGACCACCGTTTACAAGTATTTTTATGCCAGAACGCTGTAAAAATACAATGTAGGTTTCCATTTCTTTTGTTTATATTATTTTTGGAATTTCAGTAAACATTTATTGTCATCACAGGCAAAAATCGACATACTAAAGTGTCGTGGTTTAACCCCAGCTGGCAACTAAGCGCCACACAGCCGCTCGCTCACTCCCCCCAACAGGATGAGGGAGAGAATCAGAAGAGTAAAAGTGAGAAAACTCATGGGTTGAGATGAAGACAGTTTAATAGGTAGAGCAAAAGCCATACACGCAAGCAAAGCAAAATAAGGAATTCATTCCCTGCTTCCCATTGGCAGGCAGGTGTTCAGCCATCTCCAGGAAAGCAGGGCTCCATCGTGCATAACGGTTACTTGGGAAGACAAACACCATCACTCCAAATGTCCCCCCCTTCCTTCTTCTTCCTTCAGCTTTTTATTGCTGAGCGTGACGTCGTATGGTATGGGATATCCCTTTGGTCAGTTGGGGTCAGCTGTCCCAGCTCTGTCCCCTCCCAACTTCTTGTACACCCCCAGTCTGCTCGCTGGTGGGGTGGGGTGAGAAGCAGAAAAGGCTTTGACGCTGTGTAAGCACTGCTCAGCAGTGACTAAAACATCCCTGTTATCAACACTGTTTTCAGCACAAATCCAAAACATAGCCCCATGCTAGGCACTATGAAGAAAATTAACTCTATCCCAGCCAAAACCAGCACACAAAGGAAGTCTTTTGGCACTGTAATAAATCCAAGCACAACAATATCTCCTCCACAATGAGAGCATCATAGGCAATTTTGCTAGAAAGGCCCACGAGGGTTTATCTCATCCATTTTTGTGTAGGCAGGCTCACCTACAACTAACCCGTTTTTTAGCCTAAATCCTTTTTAAAGACTGCTTCCGGCTACCCCTCCATCCAACCCCACTCATCCTGTAGGTCTTTTATGAGAAGAGGTACAACACAATGTGTTAGTCCAACTCAAAGGTCTGCCCAAAAGCTGGCTCCTTGTTTCTCACACTAAACCTCTATTCTGTCTGTTGAGGATGACTTCATTATTGGAAAACGTCCATTGTGCTGCCCAGGGACGATTCATAGCCTGAGTACCGGCCGGCACAGGAATGTGCAGGAAGTACACCGTCAGGGATGGGATCTGAGGCAGAAGGGATTCACTTAATTTTAAAAAAGTACATTAAAGCATGCTCTGCCAACTGCTTCTCTGTTGTGCGCTCTCCCCACCCCGCCATGCCTGATTGCGCCTTGAATATAGGTGGGTGCATGCAGCACTGGTCGCCCCTGGGGACAGGCTCCTCAGATAGCATAGAAGTCCACACAGTATGGCGTGTGCCCCTGTCACCACATGCCAGGCTGGCAGTTTAGCTGTGCTGCAGTGGAGACAGGTGTCTCTGGCCAGCGCAACTGCTTTACATTTCCCAAGGTGAACTAAAATTAAAAAACCTTACTGGTTCTCAGCCATGGTCAGTCCTTCCAGGTGCTTCCACAGCCGAACAGGATAGAGAGAGCAGGGCCTTCAGGGCTGCAGGGCAACCTGGAAGTCCTCCTGGACAGAGTAGCACTGAAGCCCAGGTGCTTACAGCTTCGTACACTGCTTTTGTGCAGCCCACGATTGCACCGAATTCAGGCAGCCGTGCCCATGCAGAGCAGCTGCCTCCCTCAGCAGGCCACAATACAGACACTGCTTCCCCACTATGTGCTCACCATGTTACCTTCTGCGTCCATGCTAATGTGTGAATGTTCCCAGTCAAAGTTTTGTTTCCAGTCAAAATTTCCCTAACCTCCTCATTATGCCCTGCCTCAATTTCCCTCTGCAGTGAAGCTTTCAGACTGATTTGCATGGAGGTGCCTCTTCCCATGATTTCAGTTCCTGTAGCACTGATGTTTAGATTTCCAGGCACAGTCACTGCTGCTAATCGACTAGGAACAGTAATCATCTTTCCCTCCAGCATATATGCATAAATTGTCTTGTTTATCTAATCTACCTGCTGTGCATTTGCTTTGAGCTTAGAGTTTATAAGGCAGCAATTATAATTTCTCAGAGCCAGGACAATACCCAGCCCAATGGGTAAGCCTGGTTGTTATCAACAAGTGCTACCACAACATTAATTTTATTTTGGTAATGTCTTGCAAGAATGGGGCTGTACGTTTAGTGAGGAACCACATGCTTCTGGTCTCCTGTACGAGAAGCCCACTGATTTTTTTGGTTATACAAATGGACTTTAGTGTTCAGGTCTGAAGAGAAGCTGGTTCAGGTCAACATTTGGACCAAGCTTAGGAAGAGCCACAAAGACTGTTGAAAAAAAAAGTCGTGTATCAGCTTCCTCCTTGCAAATGAATACAGCAGTGTTTACCAAAAGTCCTGGCTTCCAAGTGACCTTTGCTTATATCACTTCCATCTGGCACCATTAATATCGTTATTCTAATTCCCGACACAGTGCCTGGACTATAGCCAGAAGCTCTTAATTGAGGAAAAACTGTTGAGCAGACATGAACACTGGCATTAAGATACCCAGGCAGATTTAAAACCACAGAAATCATTATTTCTCTGGAAACCTGTGTGTGAACAGTCTGAGTATAAGAGAATGGATTCAGGTTTTTTGGGAAGCAAGGGTGTGCTTTTATCTTGAATTAAACAAGGGTGGGACAGCCAGATGTTTTAGACATTTCAGAGAGTATGCAGACCATCCCTGTGACTGCTCTTGGTGTTTGCCTGAGAAATGGCCTCATGTGAGGCCACAGCCCCAACATCTGCTTCACTCTTATACAAGAAGTAGTGATGATTGTTGCCCTGACCAGTCTGTCCCACAGCAAGGGGAGGAGGACTGAAATGAGTTGTGTGTGCCTGGTGAAGTAGAACAGAGGAGCAGCAAAGAGCGGTAGAGGTTCTATCAGACATTTCCTAATATGAAAGAAATACTAATAACCTTATTTTTCACCACTGTATCTCTTGATCATGGCAGCTGAGATGTTTCTAAACTAAGGTCTTAAGCTTAACCACATTTTCCCTACAGCAAACATCAAGAGTCACAAGTGATTCTGTTCATTTCATCCTGCAAAAGTGAAATATGAATCCCTCGTAGAGCTGCAGAGTAAAGATCAGCCCAGAATGATCGAGACAATCTAAGCTGAAGAACAAAAAAAGGCATACTGTTACTGTCTGCTGGCAGAGAGATGAGCCAGAATTTGGCTGAGAGCAGAAAGAACAGGAAGAATCTCAAGGCACTAAGGATGAAGAACAGAAACTACTGAAAAATATGACAATCCAGCGTCACCATGATAGAGTCTCCCACAGCACACGTACGAGAACGCAAATAACTGGGATCTGCCTGTCTAAGCAGCTAGAGTCTCCAAAAAAATGAACAGAGTTTTAAGCTTGTCCAGAAACACACAGGGCCCTTGGAAAAGCTTGATCCTGGCAAAGAAAGAGCATTACAGAAAGCAGCAAGCAGCCCCAGGGAGACATACCCACCAAACGTGCTCTGAGCATGGGCAGCATGTCCCCAGGGTACGGGGTTGTTGAACCTGTGCACGTCTGACGAGGGGATGACAGTACAGCCCAAAATACTTCGTGCTATGTAGACTGTGGCTGAGTGCTCTGCAAGTCTGGGGGAACTCTCCAGACCTGTACAGATCCCTCACTGCTGTAGTGGCAGTAGTGTAGCATAGATGATCTGGTGCCAGGGAAGCCCCAGACACTGGTCTCTAATGGCACTGATGGTTGCTCATAGTTTTATCAAATCCTTCTTCAATTTGGCCTGATCAGCTTCTGCAGAATTAGAAGTAGCATCTGCCCATTCAGAGGAGAACAGGTCGCATGGCTGTCACTAGTGGGAAATGCTGAGAAGGGGCACTGAGAAGACAGTCTGGAGAAGCAGGAACTACCCTCTACGCCAGACCAACAGCTTCTGTCTGCAGGAGGAATCATGTAGCAATTTACTGGCATCCATATCTTTGCAGCTGCTGAGCATAAGCAGCGAATACAGTTCTGAGCACCAGAGCACCCACACCAGATACCAAGAAACGGTTGAAAAGCTCACCTTAACAAGTCTTTTTGAAGTACCACCAGACCTGGTTCAAGAAGTTGCCGTCATGCACGTACACTGCTGTGGTACCCACTCGTCCAGGCAGCCACACACACAGCTATGCGTTCACGTACTCGCACTCTGCCTTCATGCTAGGCTCTCATATACACACATACTCAGCTCTTACCTATACCTCTGCCTGTTCCGCCTGTCCCCTTCATTTGTGTATGTCCCAGCTCTAAGACTGACTACTCTACAGTGCCCGCCTACTTTGACCAGCCTTAAACTAGAAAACTCCACCCTGCACTAAACAGCAAAGCATGGGAATGGCAGTTTCTTGCAGGGGCATGAATGAACAAATGCTGCTAGTAAAGGAGAAGGGCCAGGAAATTCACGAAGGAGACTGAGAGGTGCTTTTATGTTAAGTCCCATTGCAAGCCCCAAAAGAGACTGCTCTCCATAAAAGGAGGAGCAGGGATGCCTGTGAAGTGTCAGAGCAAAGGACAAACAGGAACCCTTGTTGCAAGGACCAGCTTGCCCACCAGGAGTGCAGAGATAGGGCATATTTGCCTACCATTGCTCTAGCTGCTTGCCATGTTGTCAGCAGATGCAGATTCACATAAAGTCTTTTTGACTCTTTTCTGTTTGTGCCTTGCTAGAGTTAAACATTTCGGGGCTGGGAAAGAAAATTGTGTGAAAGGAGAAGCTGTGGAAGGGGCAGCTGGACTTGGCCCGTTAATAATTCACAAAGGTGCTGGAGCTGCAATGGGCCTGTGCCAGGTAAGGTAGTGAAGCAGGGCAGTGCTGGGCTCAAAAGAAATGCGTGGTATTCTGCAACGATGCGGAGACAATCGCTTTGGGTCGTTCCTATTCCAGGTCTCATCATTTCTGTCACACCATCTGGAGAGGTGTAGACCTTCTCTTGATGGTATCCCCTGTCCCCAAGGACCTCACTGAGCTGCTCTGAGGACAAGTGGAGTACAGGAGACGTCAGAAGCAAAAAATCTGGCCAAGGCTGCTCCTTCCAGCAGGAGGGACAACCTGAATGGGGCAGGTCACGTTCCCTTTCACTTGCTGCATTGCAAACACAAATGGTCAAGCCCTGGTAACCCTGGGCTGGGAAACAAGGTGAGAAGCTGGTAGTGGTCCAGGTAGGGCCTGCAGAGAGAACCACGCAATGTTCTGTGCATCATGGATTTCAGCTACATGTTCCTGTGCTCTGCACTGACACCATTTGTAGGAAGGATTTACCTGTATGTCATTAAGTGTTACAAAGCTGGTTTGTAAAGGTCACACCACTTGAGTGGCTCTTCCTGAAGCCTTATAACTCCCTGACCAACAGTTGCATGAACAGAGATGTATCAAAACTCCTGTTCCACCTGTATGTAGTTTGCCCAAGACATGCTGGTCCTTTGGTACCGATATTCAGGCTTCATGCCAGCACTGAACACTGCTGTACAGTCCTCTAGTCACAGGGCTGAGTAGATTTTTTCAGTTGCACAGATCCCAAGTTCTAACTACTTGGCCGAGCTTTCCAGAAGGCAGCTTCTGTGGCATGAGCAGTTGCACAGAGAAAGAGAACGTACTCTTCCTTGGAGACAAGGCTTGGAAGGGCACACCGTTCTGTCACACTGCATTTCCTGAGACTTGCACATTGTGGAAAGGGAAGGAGGAATCCTCTGGCACCTGAACAACGGACATCATTCTCCCTGTATGTCTGACTCATAAGCTTTATGAAGCAAAGTAGAAGCATACGGCAGTCAGCCCCATATCACCTGGCCTTGTACACCTTGCTTCCACCTCACACGATGGCTGGTCACATTTCTGCTTTCTACCCTCCTTCCATGATTAAAGGTGTTTTCTGGGGACTCAGAGACTAGTGAGCCCTATCAACTGCCCACACAGCCAGACTTCCCATTTCTTATGCCCTGAAGAAGCAAGCAACGTGTGCTGTGCTTCCCAGCGCACATACACAAAGCGCACCTGACCCAGTGCAGCAGCAAGGGGAGTAGGCTGAGGAGTAATGTCAGAGGTGTGGACTAGAGGTAACTCCTCAGTGCTGACACTGGAGAAGAATCCCTCCCTGAGGGCATGTCTTTGGAAGTCTGATGAGAGAAACAGGCACACCTAGACCAGTGGAACCAGCTCAGCTGAAAGGTTTGACCAACCCTATGTCCTGTGTTCTGACATCATCAAGACCAGATGCCCAGGGAAGAGAATAAGAAGCATGTTTCCTCCCTAGGTGCTCTCCTGGCCTGCAGCGGGCTCTGGAGTACATGATTCACCTCTCTGAATGTAGGTGTCCAAAATAAGCTAGTGAGTGATGCCCTAGAAGTTCCTGTTTCTTTCTGTTGGCTGTGAAAAGAGTGGGGGGTGATGTTTGTGAGTAGACATCTGCACTGAAGCTGTCTATAATCACTTGAGATCAAGTTTGTCTTTGCATTTCACAGCACGTAGATTTTTTTTTCTATTCACTTGTCCAATCATGTTTTGAACTCACGGATACTTTTGGCATCAACAGTATTCCCTGGCAATGAGAATATGGTCGGCTGCATGTTGTGAGAACTACTTCCCTCTGTTTTGAACCTGGCATATAAAAACTTTATTTGGTAATACCACCTTTTTTTTTTTAATCAAGAGAGACAATGGTAATTTCTCCCTATTCACAGTCTTTAAGTTATACAGGATTTTAGAATCCGCTCTTATATGCCCTGTAGAACACAACTCGTCTTATACCAGGTTGATAGCTAAAGCAGCTCATGGGAATCATGCTGTGGAAGTCTCTGTCTCTTTCCACTGACTGCAAAATCAAAAGCCTGCACGACTAAGTCAGAGGAGGAACATTAACCCTGGAGCCATCTGTCACATGCAAGATAGATCACAACCCTGTGCAACGTACAAGGGGACTCAGACTGATGAAAGGCCTTCATATGTCCTGCATCCTTCTCCCCTCTTCTTCAATACGTCAACTCGTGTGTCTCATGAGCCCTGCCCTTGGGAGTGCCTCCTTTGGAGACAGCAATGTTTATTCACTGACAGGATTCCAGGCAGAGATGAGAGGGGCATTGTTTTCTAAAATTTGAAAGGAAGTTTGCTATCTTGCAACATCCTGTCTGGCTCAGATCACAACTTTGACCTTAGAAAAACATTTAGACTCTCAAACGTAAGGACTGAAACACTGGCAGAAAGGCAGATTTAGGAGACTACAGGTCTCTCTCATGTGTTTGTTAATATTTATTTAGAGGGATCAGTTAGTTCCCAGTGTCACAATATACCTGAAAGAGGTGTGTGATGGGATGGCTCACACTTCCTGCATGTGACTCCCAGTAGGATATCTGCCTTGTTGGCCTTCCCCCTCATCCATACCCATAAGCACTCGACCTTATCATCACAATCGTTGAGCTCTATACAATCAAAACACTCCCTAACATACAGAGCCAACCCACCGCCTCTTCTTCCTTCTGAAGAGCTTATAGCCATCCATTGCAGCACTCCAGTCATGAGAGTCATCCCACCACGTTTCTGTGATGGCGACTAAGTCATAGCTATCCTGCTGCACAGTGGCTTCCAGCTCCTCCCATTTGTTGCCCATGCTGCATGCATTGGTGTAGATGCACTTGAGCTGGGCTATCGATTTCACCCCCAACATTGGCATGCCACCCTTAGGCTCCTCTCTAGTGAGCATGGTTATATTCCCTTCCCTCTTTGAACCTAGTTTAAAGCCCTCTTGATGAGCCCCGCCAACTCATGAACGAGAATCCTTTTCCCCCTTTGAGATAGCTGAACTCCATCTGTCGCCAGCAGGCCTGGTGCTGTGTAAACATCCCCACGATCAAAAAAACCCCAAAATTCCACCAAAGGCACCAGCCTCTAAGCCACATGTTAATCAGGCGAGTTTTCCTGTTCCTTTCAGTATTCTTCCCTGCCACTGACGGGATTGAGGAAAACACTACCTGTGCTCCTGATCCTTCAAGCAATTGCCCCAGTGCCCTGAAGTCCCTTTTGATGGCTTTTGGACTTCTCTCCGCAACCTCATCACTGCCAACCTGCATAACCAATAGCAGGTAATAATCAGAGGACTGTACCAGACCAGGGAGTTTCCTAGTAATGTCTCTAACCCAGGCCCCAGGGAGGCAGCAGACTTCCCTGCAGGATGGGTCTGGCCGTATGACATCGTAGGTATGACATCAGGGAGCTGCCGTAAGAGTCAGTGTGGTGACTATGCACTGGTGAATGCTTGCTACAGAAAGAGATCTTCCTTTCAAAGCAGAGGGAGTTTAGGTGTTTTCTAGCTGGCACCACTAAAACTGTAGGGGAAAGATGGAGGTTTATGGCTCTGCAAGACTGAGTGTGACAGAAACCTACAATGTGGCTACTCACACCAGGGCCATGCATGATGTCCTGTACTGATCACTGGATTTTGAGTACTACTGCATTTTTGTGTTTTGAAATGCACAGGGAAAACCCTGCTCCTTGCAGAAAAGAAACTTAACAGTCATCTTCAAAAAAAAGAAGTCTGTATGTCAATTGCTCATCACTTTCATAGGGATGAAGGCAACAGAGCAGAACTCTGGCTTTTGGAAAGAGCTTTTTTGGCAGGGATGCTGTATACAGTCATTCTGGTTGCTTTAGAAATCATCATTCATAGAGGATGGAAAGGAAATGCAGCAGTCGGGCAAACACCAGCATGCACAGGAGCAGAGGTACAATGTCTATGCTAAATTCCAGTCAGAGCAAGTTCCTCCTGAGCCAGAGCAGATCTTGCCCCACGTGGCTTCCAGAACAAGGAAAGATGAGACAAATGACTGATATGATGTCCTATATGAGACATCTCTCCAAGGGCAGGCCAGTGTGCTCCTGCATCCATGTTGCTATGGCCTTTCCCTTGTGTTTGACATAAGTTTTAAAGTTATATTTTGATTTAGAAGCAGTTTGAGATACACAGACTTGTCTGAATTGGCACGGGAGGACCCAAAGCTGCAGTAGGCAAGAGTAAGGATGGTGGCTGACTCCCTCCCCCACACCTTGCTTGCAGCTGCAGTATCTGTAAATAGTTCTTTTACAAAAGAGCTAAGTTACCCTTACAAGCAAGGAACTTTTTTACTGTAATTCAGCAAATGGTCTATGAAACACACTGGAGCAGAGATTGGTAAGACCAACAGCAAAGAACACATAAAGCCAATAGCTAGAAACTGCAAATTTGCAAAACACATGCTACAGATAAACTGGGTAACTGAATCTCCATGTGAAAACCTTTACATATATGGAAACAAAACCTGAGGTTATGCATAGCAATAGGTTAAAAATATTCTCCAGACAAAGAAACTATTTCTTCCACTTTCACTGTGGGAAAGGAGGCAAAAAAAAAAAAAAAAAAAAAAAAAAAAAATNTTTGTTTCCTGAGTGTCCCTGCACAAAATGAAGTGGCAGAAAGATAAAAATATAATTGTTTTCACAAAAAACAAGCAGCAGAAGTGATAATTAATGTCTCTGTTAAAGACAGCATTTCTATATCACTCTGGAGATGGTACAGTTTCCAAATTAAAGAGATCTTTGTGCACATACTGCTTAATGTCTTTATCAAGGACACGGGCAATAGGACAGAGTGCACTCTTGACAAGTTCACAGACAATAGAGGGTTGCCTTTCCCTCTCTTAGGGGAGACTGCATCTGGAATACTAGGTCCAGTAAAAGACAGACATTGGTTTAGTGGAGTGATCCCAGAAAAGGCCACAAAACTGGTCAGGGGTAGGCACACAAGATGCACAAGGAGAGGCTGAGGAGGTAAGATCTGTTTAGCTGGAAGAAGAGAAGACAAAAGGAAGGCCTTATTGCTGTTTGACACTACCTAACAGGAGGGCGCAGAGAGGCTGGAGCCAGGCACTTCTCAGAGGTCCACAGGCACAAGAGGACAGACTCAATATAAGAAGAAAATTTTTTCACAATTTTTCAAACTCTGGAACAGGAGACCAGACAGGCTGTAGGATCTCCATTCTTGGAGATATTAAACTCAGCTGGACAAGGCCTCTGCTCTAATCGACCCTGTTGTAAATAGGGGGTTGGGCCATGAAACTCCAGAGGTCCCTTTCAACCAAGATTACTCCATGATTTTGTGATTTCAGATGGCAGTAGGAAGACTCGAGTGAAATGGATCTTGCCTTAGAGAGATGCATCCAAAGAGAAGGACAACTGAACAGTTTGGAAAAGGAACAAAACACTGCAAAACATATATGCAGACTTGAGGACTCCAGTATGCAGTGAAGACAAATGAGCTATAAATCCAGCCATCAGGAACTAGAGAGTGATATGTGGTAGGCAGCAGGAAAGTCATAATGAAACATGCTCAACCTCCAGGCAACAAAGCATAGTTTTTAATTGAACCATTTTGCCCTGGTTCTGTAGAAAGAGAAGAAAGAAAATAGAACCAATGTATGTTGCTATTGAGGATGTAGCAGTTTGCACCAGCAAAAGACATTTAGGTAGATCACAAGCCATTGGCAAGTACCATGAAATCACCACTGCTGAGTGCAAACAACTATTCCCCTGGTTCCAGACTACAGAGTTGAACATGAAGATACATTATAGTCTAGGAAAGTTACAAGCCTTATCCACATGCTAGTATTTGTGCTCCTCACTTCACCCGACCTTTGTTTCTCTCACCATAATTTAAACTGATCCAGTTTATGTTCACATGATTGGAGGTAATTTGCCATGACTCTCTTCTACAGGATGACGACTGCTTGCCAAAACAATTTTAAAGTCGTATCACTTCTTATTAGCTCACTAATTCAGTGAACAAATCTCCCCATCGCATCAGGAACAGCTGATTCTTAGTAGTAGTAGTAATGTTTGTTTTCCAGTCTCTACCTGAAAAGCTGAAAGTCTTCCATAATCACACGGTCCCTCACTGTATTTATTATTCTAATACCACGGAGATCTGTGTATGTAATCACACAGGGCCAATAAGACCCCTTCCATTATGCTTTCTTCTAAGTTCTCTACAAAGAGATTTTCAGACAAGCAATGGTGTTTTTTACCCCCACATTACTTACTTGTCACATGACTTTTACTTGCGTTTCTACCCTTCATGAACAATACGTGTCCTTGAATACATACATTCCATTCATGATTGCCAATCTATGGCAGTCTGTAGATTTCCCCCACTCTACGACCAATATCAGGAGTTGTAGTTCCTCTATTTTACTGCTGATTCCTTGCATTAGTAAACAAACATCTTGGCCATATCTGCCTGACATTATTCCATTTCCTGGCTGGTCTCCAATATCACCTACCTTTTCATTACTTGAGTTAATATTACTATTTTCTCCTTACTACCAGACCGTGTACTAACTGATTTTATTTTCATTTTTCTGCCTTTTCATTTTCCTACGGAATGACATAAAAAGGTATTCTACCATGGCTGGACAAGTAAGACAGCTCTGCCCTAGAGCTGCCTGTTCAATAGCAGGAAGTAGGGATTCATAACCCAGGAAGAACCTTACTGGACCATGTTCCCACGTCTTACAAAATAATGCAACGGCAACACTCATTTACTGGCTTCATTGTACTATGGCACTCTAATATCTCATGTGGTGGGGGAACGGGAAAATGGGAAAACAGGAGAGAAAGACAGATGCTTATGTAAATAAGGCTCTAAGAATGAGATCACATAATATGTTACCAACACATTACAGAAAAGAGAAAAATAGTAAGAAAAAGAACGTATTTATTCAGCTTTTGAATTAATTTCACTGGTCAGCTTCTGCCTTCTTTACATACATAGGCAGTCTAAAACCAGAAATCAGCACATGTACTGAAGCTTGGAGTAGAACAGCCAGTCTAGAGTTGAGAGGAACAACAGCAGTAAGCAGAGCTGAAGCATGCATAGTTCACACAATGCACTAGAGAGCAGAAGACCCTATGCTAGCAACAACTACTTCTGTCAGTCATCCAGAAAATAAGTCATTCAGACCTATTGACAGCACCTGTTTGCTCTGGCAAGGCTTCAGGGAACACTGACCCAAGTCAAATAAGCTAATGGAAGACAATACATGACAAGGCAAAGGGCTGGTATAAGTCTGGGCTCCCAGCACTCTGAGAGAGCCCATGCCAGACAGCCAAATCATGAGGAAGATCCAGGGCTTCTGCGCCTCAGAAAGCTTCCCCAGTGCTGGGATCCCAGGCTGAAGGCCAATATAGAACATAACCCCCAACCTTGTTCCGACCAGTTGTCAAGCTTAGCTAGCCAGCTTTTAGGTACCTTCCAGCTACCGGAACCCTGCTGAGGCTGTATCTTTCGTGGCTGTCCTGTCAATAGCAAGACTTTGCCTATGCTGAGCCTTCCTTCCCCTCCAGAGCTCCTCTACCCTCTCACAGTCTGGTTTGCAAAATCCCTCCCAGTCACCTCAAGAAGGTATTGTCTCCCAGCCCACTGCTGCTGCCTCCTCTCACATACAGTCTCTCCCTGGCCACTTCTCCTTGTGGAGACCTATCTGTGCCTTCCTTTGCCATGCACCAAGTGTTTCCTTCCTCCAGCCCTCATGGGTAATGCCACCAGAGCAGGCCAGCTCATCTGGCCCCTGACAGGCCTGCACAGCCTGGGAAATTGAGGTTATGTGGCAGCCCTCACGTACAAAGAAGCTTTGCACGGACACCTTCCCCTGGGGTCCTCCTCCTCCTCCCACTCCCACGCGATTCTCGAGCCTCACCTGAGCTCCCCAGCAGGCTGGGCCCTGCTTCGCCAGGGCCTCCCCAGTCATCCCCAGACTGCCTCCCTGCAACCATCCTGGGTCCAGCTCAGGGCAGACCCCATCTTCCCACTGCAGGTGTACAGAGTGGCTATATGCTGGTGGAGAGCAGGCCAGTTGAGACAGGCTGTCATGGCCAAGGGCCATGGCCCCATAGCAGAAAGACACTTGAGGGCTGTTCCAGGCTCCAGCCCCGTTGGGGGCAGTCAGGGCTGCTGGAAGAGAGAGTGGGCGAGGGCGAGGCCAGGGCCAGGGGCTGGGCCACATCCAGGTTCCTGAGGCACCTGGGGGAGCTGATGGCCTCACTGCTGGCAGGTGTGATTTGGTTTGCCTTGCTGGGTTGGGCCCTGCTGCCCAGACTCTTTGGAAGCTGAGGGCTCGTACGTTTCCCCTTCATTTGCCCATGAGCTGAGAAGTTCCTTCCTTTCCCAAGGAAAGCACTAGGCACGAGGCTGCCTCACTGCCTAGGTCCCCGTGTCTGGGGTAGGTCACCCTCCTCCTAAACACAGCCAGTCCAGACAGTGCAGAGAAGAGCAGAAGCACACTGCAAGTGATCTAGGGTATACAGCTGGTGGTTCCCAGCTAAGACAGAGAGAATCGGCGTGGATCAGCCGTAAAGGAACTGAGGGTGTTCTACCAAAGCACTGGCAGACCTTGTCCGAGCATCTGAGGAAAAGCAGCTCAAGACCTGTGTCTTGGCTTCTTCCTTGGTCTCCGTGCTGAAGGGGCTTTCTTTGGCACAAAGCACCTCCAAACACCAGCTTAGGCTAGTTTGTACGGCTGGCAGGGTGCTCTAGGCTACACCCACGCTGTGACGCAAAGCATCTCTGACTATAATGCCTGAAAAATGATACTAGCATATTTGTGGTTTAATGCTAGTTTGCTATTGCAGCAGGGAAAACCTAGGTGTGGTCAAAAGGCAATGTTGTGTTTGCAAAAGATGGCCATAGAGGATGTGGCCTTGAGAAATCTAAATATCTTGAGATTTATGAGCTATATATATGCCTATGTCTCTGGATCTCTCAGCATCCCTGGCCAAATGCTGCTGGGCTAAGGAGAAACAGAATGGTGTTAATCATTGCAGAATATTTGCATGTTAACAGACATCTCTGAGGGGACTCTGAAGGGAAAGGGAGTCCATGAAGGGAGAGCGGTCTGAAAGGAGCAGCTTTCTCTAAAAACAGGAACTGTTCATTAGTAATGGGAATTAAAGCCACAGAACCCAAGATATGTGGAGAAGAATTCAAGGAGACAGATAAAACTTGACAGCTGTAGTAGATGCAAGACAGCATAACAATGCAGCAATGTCATGCTGTAAAGGTCTCCTGGCCCAACAGACCCCCTCACACACCACCCTACTTGTTATTTATCAATGTTTTGTCTTAAGCAGCTCGGGTTATTTGGCTCTATTTGGAGGTCTAATGGCATGAAATCTCTGAAGCCATCTACCATACACCCATAGCCCCAGCTTCTCTCTTTTTGTTCTTGGATTGCTTTCTTTGAAGGGAAGGGATGTAGCAGGGACACTCAGCTGATGTGTCGATGACCTTTTCATGCACTGCTGTCTTTCTCATATAGATACTTCCCCTCTAATGGAGTACTGGTATCCAGACTTGTCCTGGGCAGGGGAAGGGGAGGCAATAAGATGTCTACAGAACCTGGCAGGAGGCCTGGCAGTGTGTAATCTAGAGCTAGCTCACTTTTCCTATCATTGAGCAGGCAGGGTTGATCTGTGGATCCCATTTCTGCAGGACATGTGAAGAGAGGTGATGACACAAGGCACTTTGCAAGACACCCCTCTTGTCAGTTTCAGAAACAGCTCCCCAAGCCCCTGCGTAGCTCACCAGAACGGGTGATCTGATGGGCGTTACCTCCTCTTGACTGCACAGCCACTCCTCCTGTTTCCACGGAAGAGACAGCAGGTCACCAGTTCCTTATTACTTTATGGAGCTGACCGATTCAGCAATCAGTAACCCTGGCATTGCTGGCGTGTCACGAACACCCTGTACAGTACGAGCGTTTCATGAGGTGCCACACCCTTCTTCACTGCTGCAGCAGGAAATGCCCAGCTGCCCCAGCCTTGAATCCTTGGGCTCCAGCACCTGGCATGGCTGGCTCCGGCCCAGGGGGCAGCGCCTCCCCGCAGCGCTTTGTCAGGGGGCTGCGGGGGGCACGGGTGGGCAGGCTGTCGGGGCCAACAGGCAGGTGCAGACAGGGCTGTTCTGCCACAGCAAGCCTCCAGCATCAGCGGGGCAGGAGTGGCCAGTCACATGCCAGGCTTGCAGGGCCCATCCTGCCCTCAGGGCCGGCTGGGTGCCTTTGAGGGTCTGAGGCACTCTCCCCATGCCCCAGCTGGTGACAGGGCAGGCCCTGGACAGCCAGCTGCAATGCAGAGGCAGGCCTGGGGCACTTGCAGCACCGTGGGCCAAGCAAGGGTGACCCACACAGTGGCCAAGGCAGACCTGGCACAACAGGAGCACAGTGCAGAGACTGGCATGTCAGAATGTTTATTAATAAAAAAAGTCACAATAACTTACTCCCTTTGTCACACAAAGGGCTCGGTATAAAGAGCTCTGGCCTCCAAAGGTAACACAGGTAAGTGAGAGGTGGGTACTTTTCTCTTGTCCTCCGAGACAGTGGCCTTCTCCTGTCCCCAAGGGGAAGTGCAGCCAGCACAGGAGCTACTGGCCACATAGGCCCTGGCACAGGAGCAGCCATGTGCCTCTGCCTGCAGCTGGTTTGCAGGCAGCACAGACTAACACAGGGTGCAAATGCAGAGTATGTGGAGACCACAGGCACTGGATGCCAGAGGGTGTGCAAGCTGCAGTGGAGGAGGAAAGAGAAGTGGCTGCTTCTTCCCATAGTGCTGAGAGGTCTGTGGAGCACAAAAAGTGAAGCAGCAGGACAGCGGCTGCTTGCAGGCAGGGGGATGTGGGGCCAGCTGGAAGCAGTCCTGCCTGCCTGGCTGCTGCCTCACACAAGGTCTAGCCTGGCAGAGGCAGGAGGCCAGCTGTGACTACTTGTCACACTCCAGATCCTGGGCCCCCTCAGCACCCTGGTAGTGCATCTCACAGAACTCCTGAATGCGACTGCAGGCCTCCAAGATCATCTCCTCAGGCACGGTGATCACCACGCGGAAGAAGTTTGGGTACTCAAAGCACTGAAATGAGAAAGGATGAAGCTGGCAGATTATCTGGGATAGTGCTGTAGTTTCAGAGCCCCGCCTTGGGGCCACTTGCTGTGTCAGCAAGTGAAAATGGTCCATGTAGGACGGACTGGAGGAGAGCAGGACTGTGCTCTTGCTCTCTCAGACTGTTTTTTCTGTTCCAAGCAGACCTCCCATCTCCATGTGTGTAGACATGATGCTGTGAGGGTGACAGGCCAAAGGACTCTGTATGGACTACACAGGACCCAGGGAATGGGCTGGAAGGAGCTAAGGAAGGAGAGGGCTGGAGAGTATCCAAGGCGCTGTCTGTATTCAGTGCTGGAAGTGGAGCTAGAAGTAGGTGGGCACAGATGTTCTCAGCCTGTAGTCCATCCCTGTGCCTACAGGGGTGAAGGACTGGAAACAGGGTGAAGAAATGAACATAGGTGGTAGCAGTCCTGGGCCTCCAAGGGAGCGGCTTCAGCAAGGTGTGCAGGTACATAGGGTTCAGCGATACAGCTCTGCCAACTTGAGAAATACAGAGCAAGCCTGGAGCTGGGAAGATCCTGGCAGCCTGACTAACGGCTGCTAGTGAGCCAGAGACTGCCAGTCCCCACCCCTACACACTGCACTTGGAGCTCACAGCAAGTACATACACACCGTTACAGACCATGGACACTGCACACAACTCCCAGCCTGTCCCCAGAGCTCAGGGCTGCCAACCCCTGTTGCTTCTCTCCCAGTGCTTTGGCCCCACAGCTCCCTGGGGCTCTCAGTGTTAGACTCACTGTGGCTGGCAAGCAGAACACAGACTGCTCTGAGATGAGTCGCTCAGTGAACTCCACGTCATTTTCAAACTCGGGGAAATGCTCCATCTCAATCTCAACCTGCAGCAGAGGGATATAACATGGCAACCAAGGGCACCAAAACTATCTGTAGTGTCCCTGCTTACCCACATGTCCCAAACACTTCCCAGTCAAGTGCAGCTGTCTGCCCTCAATTTTTGCTCATGATGTGGCTGACTGGAATGTAAGACAAACAGAAACATATAAATGAAAGTTGGGGCTTCTTTAAGAAGTATTCATTAACTACCTAAAGCTGGAATTTCAGTTAAGGACAGCTTTAGTAACTTAAGAGACTTAAATGTTTCAGTTGAGCTTGTTGAGAGGAAAAAGGAAATTTCACCACATCATAAAGTTTAAAAAAACAGGTATGGAAAAAGGCAGAAAAAGAGGCAACAGTATAGGCAGAAGACAGGCATGCTAGTAGGAAGAAGGCTACATCTTCAACAAGAGGTATGATAATCTGACGTGTGGTGTAGGGGCCTCCCATTGCCAGCAGGCTTCAAATCCAGGAAAACAGCATTGTCTTGCAAAGTACGAGTCATTGAGTTCTGTGCAGGAGCACGTGGGTGAAGTGTACCAGCCTCTGCTCTGTGAGAAGTGAACAACATATTCTGGCCTTCTAAAGTGGCCAAGGGATGCGTCTACTGCACAGGGCAACGTGAAAATGCATGGTAATGGAGACCTGGTGCCAAGCACCAATCTGAAACCATTGACAAGCACTGGCAATGAGACTTAGTGTGAATGTTGATGATCTGGAAATGGCATGTCACTCCCCTCGCTTACCATGAGGTACATGGCTCCAGCAGGCCGAACAGGCTGAAGGCCAGGGATAGCTGATAAGGCAGCATAACAAAGGTCAGCATTGGACTGAAAATCAGAAAGGAGACATTTCAAAACAGGAGAAATTCCAGGAAGCAGCTCAGCAGATGGAAGCCAAGCTCTGGACCAGGACTATAAACAGGTTTGCCCACTGCAAATAAAGTGACAACGAATGCAAACAGCATGGGTGATCATGGCCTTGAGTACAGCAGGTGTGACTGAGCTGAGCTCAGCAAGTGAATGCCAAACATCCCATCCCCTGGGTCACCAGCTCCAGCTGCAGGGCTGGGCTGCTTGAAACTTATCACAGCCAGTGTTTCCACCCCAGTTACCATGTCTCCTGCTGGAATTGGATTTTTTGGGCTCTCCTAGACACAGACAGAACGGCACCTTGAAGCAGGGTGGGGAGGGATAATGAACTAGAGAGAGAGGACTTCCTCCAAACAATCCATGTGCTGACCTGTTACAGCCCGTTTACCTTGAGGATGCTGAGGGTGTTGTGGTAGAACTCAGGGGGTGTTTGGTGCAAGATACGTTCCAGTGCTCCTTGGACAATTGTACAGGGCCCTAGGATCCTTTGACTCAGTCTTAGAAGGCCATCCCTGATCTGAAAAAACATCGTGATATTTGCAGCTCAGACCGTGCTTCCCTGAAGGAAAGGGACAGCTCCAAGGCCTACTCTTTGTATTTCTACACCTGTTCACACCCCTTTCTTCAGTGAGCATACAGAGTACTAAAGAACATTTGCTTGACTATATGCCAGGTGTTTGCAGACTATTTACAGTGTCATTCTCTGTTCCTCAGTTGCAGATTATAATGCCAACAGAGACAACCTTTGGAGCTTCCCAATCTGACTCAAACCAGGCTGGAAGATAGCTAATACAAATAAAGCCAGAGCTGTTCCAAATACCACTTTGCATTTCCCCTAGGTTTGGGCCCACAATCCACACTTTCAAAGCCAGGTAGAGACAACCAACATTAGCTCTTCTGCTCACTCAGTTGGTCCTCTCTTCTCCCTCTTCCTCTGCAGAAAGCCCTCTAGGTGGAAAGGCCACTGCAGTGTTCTTGTAACACAGCTGAACAAATAGCCAGATAAAGCACTGGCAGCACTGCAAGGTGCTTTGTACTTACTTCTAAAGAGATACCAAGTAAAAGTACAGAGAGACCACACATGGACTCCACATGCTGGATAAGCCATGCAATAACTTGAGTGCACGCTGGAGCTATTTGAGAAGAGAGGGAATTAGAAGCACACAAAAAGAACAAGGCATATATGAAGGAGCAGCAGAGACAAGGAGTGTGTTACAGTATAGGTGTGGGTAGAAGGCCATGTATGGGAGCAGATGGAGTAAGGAAGGGACATGAAAAACCTAGAGGTCCAGAAAAGCATGTAGGCAATTGGCTGACACCCATGTGAGAGCAAAAGAGCAGTACATGCCTGTATCAGTTAAAGCCCTGGTGATCCACACACTGAATACACTGCAGGTCTGTTGCTGACCGACACTCAGCAATTCTCACCTCATTACCAAAGATGTCCCTCCTGTCATGAATTAGGATCCAGCCCATCCGCCAGCCAGGGACTAGCCATCGCTTTGCCAAGCCACCACAGGACAAGATTGGCACACTGGTGCTGAGAGTTGCAATGGGTTCATATTTGCAGTCAGCAAACACCTGTGACAGGAGGCCGTGTTAGGGCTGTCCTTGCCTCTTATTATGAGAGCTGTGAGGATGTGCATGAGGGACAAGGGAGGCAGGGAAGTGATGGGAAATTGATGGCGAAAGCTCCCAGCTTCAAGGTATGAACATGGTAAGTGCGCTCACATGAAAGTGAGCCGTTTGGGAAGAGGAAAGAAGCTGGACATGAGAGGCACCCCAAGGACTGTACACCAGAGGACTGGGAGCTCCAGGCATAGACCCAGGCACAGTATAGGGGAGTGGAGCTGTCGCTCACCTCTGGAGACCTGGCTGCCATGGCCAAAGGGCAAGTGCATCAGAAAGGACAGGCAGCATGGGGGTGCGAAGGACTGCAACTGACACTCACCATGTCTCCATAGATCTCATCAGCAAGGATGGGCACACACTGTCTTGATGCCACTGTGGGAGAGAGGGTGTTCAGCCTGACCACCCTGCATCCTCCATGGGAGGACACTTGCCCTTTACTGCAGGGCCTGGCAGGGCTCTGAGGGAAGCTCTGTCCCAGGGCAGAGGTTCCCTATCTTCCTCCTACAGACTCTTCATTCAGAGAGCCCAAGCATTGGAGATCCCTGCCCTGGCTGAGCCTAGTTCTGCTCTCACCTGTGGGGGCAGGCAGCACAGCCCTCCCACTGACAGGCCAGGGCTCAGGAAGCGTAGGGCTCCCTGTGAACACTCTCCCTCTGCAGAGCCAGAGTGGAGAAATGAGCAGTCCAAGCCACACAGTGTTTGAGGAAGAGCAAGACACACACTCTGCATGTTCTTGCCCAGATAAGGCAACACCTTCACACTGACCAAGCCCTGCTTCCTGAGCTGGAGTCAGTCATGCGGAGAGAAGCAAAGCCCTGGGCCATGGTGCTGCAGTGATCAAGGCATGGGCAATGTGGGCAGACACTAGACTGCAGCCATGCCCCAAATACACACAGGGAGGCTCACCTGCCAGGATCTTCTGGAGGTGGCTCTTGCTGAACACAGAGCCACAGGGATTCGACGGGTTGTTCACAATGAGGCAAGCTGTCTTCTCATCCACCAGAGACTCCAAGTGTTTCAAATCAATTTCCCAGGCCTTCTCTGGCTAGTGAAGTGAAGGGGAAGTAACAGCTGAGAAACTGGACTTGCCACAGAGGGTGAGGTGTGACAGGGTGCCCAGGGTTGCTCAGGTCATCTTCACCCACTTCCCAGGCAGGGCCAGGGTATTTCTGAGAGGCAGAAATGTCAGGGCTGCCCTCTCCAGGCTTGCCACCACTTACCAAGAGGTTGTAGAGTTTGACCTCAATGCCCATAGACAATGCCAGAGTCTTGTAGAGGGAGAAGCCAGGCCGTGGCACCAGGATGTTCTGGCCTGGGTTGGCCAGCACTGCCAAGGCAAGCTCTATGGCCTGGCTGCAGCCACTCGTTAAGATGACGTCCTGCAAAGAGCACCCATAAATCAGCAGAAAGCACAGCCACTCAGAAGTGCCTCAGCCATGTGGGAGTGACATAATGCCCAGGCTCTGCCAGGTGAGAGCTTCTCAGCCAAAAAGACAAGTCCAGAGCCTGACTGAAAGCAAGAAACCTCCAACAGCTGGAGAGCTCAACCTCCTGCTGAGGAGGGTGGAGGAGAAGGGCTCAGGGCATGGGATGAGAGCAGCAGGAGGGTGCTGTGGGACAAGGCCATGGGCTAGCCTTCAGTCCCACAACTGGGCAGGGGAGGGAGAGAGCTGGGGCAGGGCCCCCATGCCATGTGGTCTAGGCATGGGCAGCAGCACCCTGCCCACCCTACAGTGGGAGCGCCTCGGCTGGGCACCAGTACCTGGGCCTCCAGTGGTGCCTCTGGGCAGCTGTAGTATGCGGCCACTGCTTCCCGGCAGGACTGGTAGCCTGGGGAAAGAGGAGCCAAACATGGAAGGGAGGTTTTTACAGACCATTTCCTTTTCCTTGCCAGTACAAGGCTCACAGCTGCTGCCCAGCTGGGGGGCAGCCTGTTTGTTAGTGACACTGTGCCAAGGTGGCAGAGACTGTCCTGCCTCAGGCCAAGCACCGTGCAGCCCCAAGGCTGGGCCAGACAGGCTAAGAGCAGGACAGACCCTGGGCAGGGGGGCAGGCTCTGGCCCCAGCATGTCCTGGACACAGAACTGACAGGAGCAGGATGGAGGGTAACCAGGGAGCTGCTCTGACCCATCAGGAGGCCAAGTGGTATTACATGGCCTTCACTGTTTAGTGATGGCACAGGGGCAGCCCTCCCTGTCACCACGTGGAGCGTCCTGTGAGGCAGGAGTGATATATGCTCTGTGCATGCTCTTTTCACTAATAGCAAACAAGGCTCATGTTGTCTGTGAAGTCAGGGAGCCCAAGGGGAGGCCTGGTCAAAGCAGATCAGAAAGGAACTTGGCTGCAACCCATGGCAGGGAGACAGTCCTGGGCCCTTCTGGGTACCCGAAACCCTGCCTGCTCTAATGGCTGGGAGAACAAACACAGCTTCTGCAGGAGGCACTGGGCCTCAAACAGATCATGCAGGGAAGGGCACTCAGGTGTATCTGGGGGATACACATGCTTGTGTGCTCATGGGACTATCGGTGAGGGCAGCTGCAGGGTGCTACTGGAAAGATGTCCGTGGACTCCATGTACCTGCTGTGGGGTAGGAGCTGGCACATGCCTTCATCCTACTCTCACAGGAAGAGCTTTGCAACTTACCAACAGACGGAGCATAACCGTTGTAACGTCCTGAGTCCAAAACCTCCTTCACAGCCTGTGTGACCTCATCATTTGTGGGAAGGTTTCCAAAGACCGTCGGGTCTCCTTTTCGAAGATTGAAAAATAGTAAAGTTCTCACTGATTTGTGACAGGTACAGAGCTGTGTGGTTGTCTGGCTTATCCCTGGGTGTTCACGCAAGCTCTGTGCTTCAGAGCCCTGCAATCTGCCAGCCACACAGTCGACCCTGCTGCCCAGAGGCTTCAGCCACAGCACTATGCTCACCTAAGGACAAGGAGATCATAGCTTTCTTTGGGTTGGGTTCCACCTTCATGCTGTCTACGATGGCTCGGACAGGATTGAAAGTCTTCTTTGACATTTCAGAAGCCCTGACAGCCCATCTTGGCTTCCGGCCCTTCACCTTCCCCAGTGATATGCTGTTCCCATTGGTCTTGAGATGAACATCCAGCATAGGGGCATGATCTCCATGGCCATTCACTTGGATCAGGTACGAGTCCATCCTGAGAGCTGTCAGTGTGAAGCGGATTTCCTGGGCTTAGTTAACACATGCCAAACAAGGGACCTGCCCGTTTGGGGACACAGCCCATGACTCTCCAAAAGTAAAACTTCTGAAAGCTGTAGACCCTACCTACTGCCTATGGACAACTCACTCAGCAGCAGCAAGTAGGGCTGTATTTGGGGACAGGATGGAGTGAAACCCCACACATAAGTGAGAGCACAATGCAGCAGGAAAGATAAAGGCACCTCTCTGTGCTAGCTGCACCACTGCCTAACATGGACTTGCTGTGCTGAGGAGGAGCAGGCCCCACTAAAGCCAGCAGCCAAGAGTTAACAGCATGTTGTAGTCACTGCTTGACTACATATTTAATGTTCCACTGACGAAAGGGACAGGTCACCTTCTCCACCCTCCAGCTATCAACTTGCACACCTCAAGCTGCAACCACAAGGGTCAGCCCACTATGTGTATTCACATCCAGAATGTCCCTCCAGTCTGCAGACAGAAATCCAGCACTGTTTAAATCAAATCAAATCTCAGATGCCAAAAAGGTAGTTCTGGTCCAATGTTATCAGGATGCACTGGGCAGTGGCAGGGTATAGGTTACAGACACTTGCCTCTGTCAGCAGAGCAACAGGGAGCAACAGCCCAGCCCTGAGACCCTAGTTCAAAAGGCAGTGCTTAGAAAACGGAGCAAGACTGGTATGGCCAAGAGGGAAATCAGGGAGGTGGCACTGCCCCAAGGAAAGGGCCTGTAGTCTTGCCCAAGGCTGGGTAACAAGCAAGGCACAGCAGAGGAACAGCTGCCTTCTAGGCCCCAAAACACACACAAAAGTGACTTACACACCCCAGCATGTATACCCAGAGCACAAGCCAGACCCAGCCAGCAAAAGCCTTACTTACAAACTGCTGCTGACTCAGGACTTTCCACCTGCAGAAGGTTATGGACAAGGCTCAGGGCAGGCTGAGACCTCCTGAGCCACCAAGACCATTCTTGCTGATACTGGCACGCTATCTTGTAATCCTGCCATAAACTGCTTATGCTCTCTCTACTGCCCTACTTCTTTGTTCCACTAAAAGGCAATTCAGTGAAAAGTGGCCCTTTCCTGATGGTAGTTACTTAGCCCCATGCTTGCAGATATTCACAACACAGCTACCCCTTCCTTGCTGCAGAGACTGAGCTGGAAGGGTTGCAGCATTGCCTGGTTCAGGCAGCATTTGCCACTGAACAAATTTCTCACTGCTTCAGTGAGCTTTGCACCTAGAGATGCCCCATGCTGCTGCAGCTACTCTGCCAGTGGTGCCTCATTAGCCTGTTTATAGCAATTCAGGCTGATCTAACAGAGTCACAAAGCAAGACTTCAGCTTCTCCACTGCTAATACTTTCTGGGTCTCCTTTCTACCAAAAGAAAGGCAGCTGAAGAAACACGCAGCAGGGCTGCATAAAATCTAAGCAGAGAAATGAACCATATATGTCAGTTCAACAGCAGGACTGAGTCCCAAATGCACAGTGCAGAGTCCCTCCCAGCAGAGCCTTCACACCACCCTGCAACATGGTTCTCGTGCAACGGGGAGCTGCAGACACAGGCACAATGGATGCCTTCAATGTAGGCAACCAGGGAAGATCTCCCCACTTCTCCCCCTGAAAGAAGCAAGGTACCAGAGCACAGTACTTTACCTTCTATGGCACAGAGAGGGAGACACCAACAAGCCTAGGGGTCCAGTCCCTACTTTTCATCCAGGACAAATTCCCTTGAGAAGAAATTCCTGCAAATTCTTGCCCATGAAATAAGCCACAAAACTGGGAGTTGGCACTGAATCGTTTAGCCATTGGCTCACAGAGAGGGCTGCTCTCCCCACCCAAAAATGCCCTCTCCTCCCCATTGCAACTGTGTTCACTTCAAACACCTGGAGCATGCCTGCACATTAACTCTTTCTGGGGGCAGCCTACACAGGGACACAGCTTGTCTTCCTGCAGGCCCTGGGCTGCCACCCTTTTGCACCACTTCCCTCAGTCCTCAAAGACTGGGGGGGGGGAAATCTGCAGAGTCCAGGTATTCCAGCTCTAGCACCTTATAATGCACCAAGGTGGATTGATGGACCCCAAAGCCTGTGGAAAGCATGAGTCTGTCCTGACCTCAAAGGCTCTGGGCTCCCAATGGACCAGCTGAGAAAGGACAGTTTGTGGCATCATTACAATCAGGAGACATCTTCCTCCATAGGCTGAAGAGAGACAGGCACTTCCCTAGCTGGTGTCCTGGAGGCACCAGGACCTGAAGGGTTAAAGGAAGCTCACGTTGCCATGGGTTTGGTTTTTTTTCTTTTTTCTTTTTTTTTTTTTTTTGGTTGCTGCAAGGCCCAAGCAAGCTCATAATTTTGGCAGCTAACAGAAATGATGCAATTCTTCCCTCTCTGATGGTACTGCAAAGCACAGATGGCACCATTCCCAGAAGGCCCTTTTTTGCTAAGTGATGTGAAATCTATGCCTTCCTGTCCCTTGACTCCTGTAGGCTGGGATAAATAAGAGAGGCATCTGCACCCTCCCTGTCTTCCAAGGGCTGCTCCAAGTCTTCCCTTACTGCCTTGGCAGCAAATGGCCAGAGATCAAAGAGTTGCTCAGGGAGAAGAGGGATCCTTCTAATCTTCTTGCAAACAGACTGCTGATGCCTTCGTTGCAGAGGCCAGTGGTCACTCTGATTTTCGCCTGTTTACATCTGCTTCTGCGTGGGAGGAGGAAGGACCACTTGCGCTCAACCCATGCTCGCTACACCACCAGCAATAAGGCTGCACCTCCCCAGGTGCAAGCAGTGGCTCCTTCCCTCAGCACTGGGGCTGGGGTGATGCTGTGGGGGAGTCGTGACCTGCCGTTGACACAGTGCTGCAATGGGCACTACTGAGGCCACAATGGGGGCCAGGCACTTGGGGCTGGAGGCCGGTTGGGAGGTGGTGGGATGCTGCCAGCAGGTCCAGCCAGGGTCCCCAGCCCCAGACTGTCTGGAAGGCTTCCCACGGCAGCCACCCCCCCCGGGGGCTTTGGACAAGGAGTAGCATCTTTCAAAAACACTTCACAAAGAAACCTCTCGTATTGAAGCTGCTTGGACTCTTCTGCTGAGAGCTGCACAGTTCCAGACTATTTTCTCTCTTCTTTTTACTGAAGCCTGACATGAGCAACCTTCAGAAGTTCATGCAGGCCCTCTCCAAGCACCTAAGGGTTATTTTCTTGCTTCCCCCAGCTGGCCCCATCTCTTGCCGTGCTGCAGCCCTGCCAGAGTTAAATGTGGCATTGGGAGGCCTCAAGGACGATGCTGCATGTTCTGCCTAGCAACAACCCTGAAGCTGACGCAACCAGAGCTCTACCTGTAATACTGCACACAGCAGTGGGGTTCAGGGAAGGGCATGGTGGAAGCCTGCTGCCAAGAGGGGAAAAAAATGTGGCTCTGGAGACATAGGTAGACCCAGTTACATAAGGCTGAGAACCTGGCCAGAAGCAGGGGGAGGACAGAGGTGTACAACAGGGTCAGTGGGCTTCTCCTGCTATTACTGTGCCTTTCTCCTCTCTCTACATGACTCCAGTCCTTCTCCGGATGCTGTCACATGGGGTCTGCAGCCCCCACCACCTTGTGGTGCACAGAGCCTCCCAGGGCTGAAGCATGAGCACACAGCTCAGCACTTCATATTCTACGAATATGCCCAAGCCACCCCTTGTATGGTGTGGTGAAAGAGGTGGCCGTAACCTGCAGGATCCATTTCTGCCACCAAGGTAGCTGGCTGTCTTGACTGTCAGGACCCCTGCACCCCACTAGCCCTGACTATCCTCTCCCTCTGCAGTTTGCTCCTCTGTCTCAGCAGCTCTCCCCCACATTGCATACGTCTTCAGCTCCGTCTTTCTTGTGTAGCTTGAGCAATTGATTTTTGTCCCTTCCCAGTGGAAGGAGAAACTGGTGATGGCTTCAATGTTTTTTTGGTACTGCCTTGCTCTGGTACAAGGACTGCCTAGAGTCCCATTTCTGTGAACAGAGGCCAAGCCAGCAAGAGCAAGCAGTTCCCTCTTCCAGGACCAGCCACAGTTACAAAGCAGGACTGACAAATGGCTGCTTGAGTGGAGCACAGGCTCAAGCATCACTGCACTGACAAACCTGTGTCTCTGTCAGGCTGTAGGTAGGACATGCACCAGTAGAGTTTTGCCCATGTGCCCTGCATCCCCATTCAGGGTGCACTGCTCCAGGGACAGACAGTGCTGTCGCCTACAATTGCAATTTCCCTCTGTCAAGAAAACTAGGGAATGTAAAACCCAAATGCTTTCATGACCAAGGCATCTTGTGGGCCTCCCACAACACCAGTGTCTTCCAATGAAGTGCTGCAACCTGATACCAGCTATGCTGGGCAATGCATATTGCTCTCCCCAGCCACGGACCATTGCAGCACTGGGGAGGGGAAGGAGTCCAGCAGCTATGAGGGCCTTTGCACACTCAGCCTGGGCACTAACTCCCTTGCAACACGCTGAGAGACACAGAGTGTGCTCCAGGTTCGTGGAGAGTTGGAAGCACTGGCGAGCTACAGGCCCAACAGCCACAATGAAAGACTTGCAAGCCCTGTTACAGATGCTGAGAGGAACGCTCCACAAAGTGAGCGTTAGCAGCTCCTGGGTACAGGCACAGTGAAGAGAAACACCTTGTCCAGTCTTGCGTTTTGCTTACATCCAGGTAAACATTATGTAAGTGCATATGCTGTGTTTGAGTTATGACTTCAGAGACTTGAGCTGTTGCATGCTTTGTTGTGGCAGCTGCCCCTTGATGGCCTTGAAGCCACAGGGACAGTGAGCAGCCAATGGGGATGGGATGGAAAGGGGCATGGTTGGTTTGTGGGGCAAGGTGACACCATGAACTTGCAGTGAGTAGGGTGGGCAGCACCAGGCACCTCCTTCTCTCAGAGCACAGACAGGCCAGCCCCTCTCATGACTGAATTTGAGCCCCAGTGACGGAAACCCACTATCTGCCCAAACAATCTGCTCCAGCAACAACTGCTCTTCTCCTTACAAAGTGGTGGAGTCGATGTGTGTGGGAGAAGTATTGTCTTGTTTTGGGGGTGCCTAAATCACATGCCTTTTGCTTCAAGCTAAGCTCACTGCTTCCTGACCATGCCAACAGCAGATAGGGAGAACAAAATATTCCCCTCCTCTTGACAGCAGCTTTTTACAAGTTTGCAACTTCTTAAGACACCTCCCTATTAACAAGCTTGCAAGTTGTTAACAGACACCTGCTCTGTCAAATGAGAGGACTGGGATCAATCTTTTTCTCATAGGCTGTATTTCTAGAGCTTTCTTTTGCTTTCCTCTGGATCCCCTCCAGCTGATCCACCCACCTCTAGAAACACAGTGTGCAAGACTGGAGGCCTAACCAGCACTGGAGGGGGGGCAGGCAGAAGAATTTCTTCACGTGTCTTACATGTGACATTCCTGTTTATACACCTTAGCAATGTTAGTTTTTTTCGCAACAGGATGACATTGTGGACTTGAGTTCAGTTTGTCATTCCCAATAACCGCCAGTTCTTTTCTGCAGCACTGCTGCATCATCATCGTGCTGTGCTCATTGTTCCCGTGATTATTTATTTATGTGGGACGGTCAATAAATCTGGCTGGGGTGTTCAGCAGTGATTGTGCTGCAGCTCCCAGCTGCTTCACACTGGAGAAATATGAGGCAGTTCATGACTTGTTCCTTCCACTTCACCCTCCAAGTTCCCAGGGAGGGCACTGAACCAGGTCAGAGCTCTTGGCCCATGGCAAGCCAGGCCAGGCCCTTCCCTCCCCTTAGTGCAGCAATGACATCAGGAGCAGCCAGAAACAGAAGAGCCAAAAATTAAAAAAAAAAAAAAAAAAAAAAAAAAAAAAGAGAAGCCAAAGCAGAGGTGAAGATTAATATCGGTGTCCTCAGCTTCCTGTTGCTCTCTTCTGCTGACTGCTACTTGTTGCCGTGAGAATAGGAACACAGAAGACAATGCTGGCCAAGCTGTGGTACTTTGAGCAGGAGTGAAGCAACGCAAAGCATTTTGTTAACAATTCTTGATATAGCAACAGAAATTGAATAAGACCGACTCAGTTCTACAATACCTTGATGTTTGTACCTCACTTGTTAGCAGCAAACACTCTAGTAAAACACTGAATGCATCACCAAATCAACAAAGCAGTGCTTCACAGCTCTGTCTTTGAATAAGTAATTCCAGCACATCACAAATTCCAAAGAAACCTACAGCTCAGGTTGCTGGATGACCAGCAGCAACACTCTGCATAAGAAAACACTTATTTCATCCCTTCTTGTGACTCATGATTATTCAACTTAGTTGTTCATGTCCCTCTCATGGCAGTTAAAAGCTCTACTAAGCAAAATGGCACTGCCCATGATCCTGAAATTATACAAAGGGTTGCTAAACCTTTTAAGCTCATCCTATGCATGGCAGCAAGGACACCTGCATTCTGGCACATGAACATGAGTGATACAACATATGCACACCAAAAGGTGTGTGCAACAGCCTCACTGCTGAGCATCTGCACTATCTTCAGAGTCCTTGTCCTAAGCTCCCTATGGTCTCCCCACTTACCAACTTACCATCATCATACAACTCCTGTCCCCTCTGAACTGGGGGTTGAACAAAGAGTTCTTTTGTTTTGCTTCTCTCTTATCCCCAAACAGTAAATTTTAAGATGAGTTTTCAGATCTCCTGTCCTTCATGGAGTAAGGCGAAATGTTGAGGAGAGTGTTTTCCTACAGTGCTAAGGTGCAGAAGTACTGCAGTTTATAGGCTTCTCACAGTATCAATCTATAGGGTTGTTGCTGTTGCTCCTGCAAGGACAGAAGGGTGAAGCAATCTTACCGTTGCCACCAACCTTACAGATGGAGGAAATGTATTTCTGCATCTTAGTGACAAATTTGGACCTCTCGGGGCACGTATTCAGACACTGTGAGACCTCATAGTGTAACCCTGTTTCCCTAAAAGTCTCTGTTTTCCTAAATGCAACAAAAGTATTTCTTTGCAATACTAAAGCTTTTCCAGGCAGCGTTTGGTCAAACTCTTGGATAAAAGCATTCGCTCTGGCTGTGGAGTTTTCTGTGCTTTCCTCTGTGTTTCCAAATTGTCCTGCTGTTTATTTTTTTCCCATGACACACAGCCTTTCCTGAATCAGCTCTGCCCTTATCAGCCCTGAGAATTGCTGACGCTTGTGCACACGTTGAGATCTTGGGCACTTGCCTTCACTCCAGCAACCACCAATAAAGGAACAATTCATCGCCTCCTCTGCTGGAAGGTGATGGCTATGCTCAGCATCTCCTGGGACGGGATGGCAGCCAGTCCCACTGGGCAGCAGGACATTATTGTGCATGGAAATGGGGCAGCCAGTAAAAAGGTCACGTCATATTGTCTGAAGTGGCCTCCAGCAAACAGACACAGAAGAGGTCTATTTGGTTCTGTATGGATAAATATAAGGTAATGCATCTAAAGAAAATTACCTGAACGTGGTCTGCAGAGGGCTGAACTGGAACCTGGCAGTTGCACTGCAGGACAGATCCCAAGGTGTTGATTGTCCTCTGGAGACATGGGCTCTGCACGCCGGGGCAGCCGGAGAAGTGACCAAATGCTATGCATTGCCAGGAGAAGCACAAGACAAGGCAGAGGCAGTCATTCTCCTGTGATATAAAACCCTGGTGCACTCGTGTCTTGAGTGCTGCATGGAGGTCTAGTCACCACATCACAAGATGGATTTAGGGGAGTTAGGGAATGTCCAGAGAAGGGCAGCTGATACAACAAAGGGGATGGTACCACTGCTGTGCAAGGAGAGACTGAAAAGGCTGGGACTTGGGTTTGAGAAGGGAACAGAGGGGCAGGACTGAAGTTTACAGAGGCACGAGGTGGCAGGCAAGCTGAATGCAGAACACTTTCACCAAAACCCACGGCACAGGAAAAAGTGGCACTTGTGAAAATTAGCGCTCGGTTTCCAATAGGTACAAACAAGTACTTGTTATATGGCAGGTGGGGAACTTCAGGACCTTGTCACCACAAGGGGTTGCGGGGATAGTGTCTGTGTGAACGGAAAGGGAGTGGGCACACTCGTGGACAACACGTCCGCAAACACTTGCCGAAGGGAGCAGGCCGCGACGTGCCGCCTTAACACCTCCCTCAGGCGGGGCAGGACGCGGCCACTGCCGGAGCTGCTCACCGCCCTTGGGAGGGCCCCGGCAGGGCTGAGGCGAGCCCCGGACGGAGGGGACGGCTCCTCCGGCGCGACCCCACACCGCACCGGCACTAGTCCCGAGCCGGGCGCACCGCGGCCTGGCCCGGCCCTTCGCTCCCAGCGCTGGAGGAGCTGGGCCACGCCGGGCCATGGCGGAGCGGAGCGGCCCCCGCGCCCCGCGGACGGGGCGCACCGGAGCGGGCGGGCGGTGAGGGGGGGCAGGCAGGCGGCCGNGGGACGGGCTGGGGCGGGCAGGCGGCCGTGAGGGGCCCGGGCGGCGGACGGGACGGGCGGGCAGGCGGCCGTGAGGGGCTCGGGCGGGTCGGTGCTATCCCCGCTGCCGTCTCGCTTCAGCGCCGTACCCGGAGCAGGGCCGGAGGGGCCGCCACGAAGCCGCGCCGCCGCGCCGGGGCTGCTGGAGTGCCGTCGCTGCCCGTACCTGCGCACGGGCAGAGGTGAGCGGGGCGGAAGGGAGCCGCGGGGCCGCCGCGGTGGCTGCAGGAGCCGTTTCCTTTGTCGCGCTGTGGCAGATTACCCGGCCCAGCTTCCCTTCGGGGGCCTCTACGCCCGTCCCGGGGAGAGGCTCCTTCCTGGCCGCCAGACGGCTCGGGTTCGGCGGCCCTGCGCTCCGGCCGCAGACCCACCTTCGCCCTTCCCCTTCCAGCCTGCTGCCAGATGGTGGAAGCGCTACTCGCCGTGCTGGTCCTGGTCTGCAGCTCCGTGTCCTGCGGCTCGACGGGAGGCTACACGGGCCTTCCCAACCTGGGGGGCATCTACTACTACCAGTACGGTGGGGCTTACAGTGGCTTTAGTGGAGCAGACGGGGAAAAAGCCCAGCTGCTCGACCAGCATTTCTACCTGCTAAAGCTGCCAATTGCAAGGGCAGCAATGGCCGTGGGAGGGTGTCTCCTGGTCTTCTCTTGCATTCGTATTTTGGTTGGTGTTCTACAGTTACCATGGCATTTCCCAGCATGGCTGCTACTTGAATGCATCCTGGACATAGTGATTGCAATTAGCATAGTGCCTGCTCTGTACTGTTTCTTCCATTTTCTGCTGGGCATTTATAATTCATCAGTGTGCAAAGAGAGGGAGCAGCTTTACCAAAGCAAAGGCTATCAGGGCTTTAGGTGCAGCCTGCACGGGGCAGAGATTGCTGCTGGCCTCTCAGGCTGCATAGCTGTCATAGCATACCTGCTTAGTGCAGGCCTAGCTGCCAGTGGGTACAGAACAGTTCACAAACTGAAACAGAAGCCAGTACAATTATACGAGCTTTAGAACAATTCCTCTGCTCCAATAATGGTAATGATTTTTGCCAGCCTCCTTACTAAGATGAAGCAGTATGCTTTTCCTTGCTTCCGGGCAGTGCATCCTTAATGCTGCAGCAGAACACACACTGATAGAGCATAGCTCTAAATGTGGTAGAGTCAAGCTGTTCCTAACCTGGATTTGCATTATTGAAGTATTAGTGGACACAAAGTCTGATGGATTGTCTTCAGTTGGTGGCTGTCTCTTAGTAGAGAATGACTGTCCTCGTGCAGTTGACTAGCAAGCTGCCTGCTGCACAGGTAGCCTTTCCATTCCCTGTCGGGTGTCTTGTTCTACTGCTACTACACACTTCTGCTGATGAACAGCTTTCTGTAGCTGAAACTGTCTTTACAAAGGGCATGTGACTGTTCACCGAGGACAGAGCTCTTTAAAAATAAGTCATTGAGGCCTGTGGTTGTGGCAGCTAATTATTGCTTTCTTGTAGGTCTCTTGGAACTAACAGGGCAGTTTGAATGTGACAGTTACAGAGCCATCAGAGAATCCTGAAAGAAACTTGCAAAATGATGAATACTCTCAGCCTAATTTGTGACACAATGCCTTTTCAAACTCTCCTGGAGAGGGCACATTTTTGTATGAAATGGTCTTTTATATCTTGTATACACCAGTTTTGCTTAAAAAGATGCCCTGAGTTGGGATAATCAGACAAAAGCTTTAAGAGCACAAACAGGTGGTTTAAGATATAAGTATATTGTTTTCAAAATAAATTTTTAACGTACAAGTTGGGGAAATGAGATGCTGCTCTTGTATTATTTATTAGAAAAGGTGAAATTTAATTTTCCTATAAAAGTTTAAAAAAAAGTAACAGGGAAAAGAAAAGTAGCACTAGAATCACAAAATCACGCCTCAGAATGAAATGTCATTTCAGAGCAGTGCCCACTATGTGCATTGTCCATATGAAGATGGAACCACCACTTGTCTCACAGACCAGTTCTGCCCATATTACCAAAAACCTAAACACCAAACTGAACATACCAGAAACATGCTTGGTCTTGGATGTATCTCCAGTTTCACTAGCACCAGTGACTAAATCCTCAGAGTTACCAAAACCACGGAACACTGTTGGAACCAGAGATACAAAAGTAAAACAAATGCTGAATAGGAACATACCAGGTACTCTGGAGTTTGATTTCTCCTCCCTTTCAGTAGTTAGATGCATGGAGTGTTTCAGTGCAGAGATTTATGTGGACAGGCCACTGTGGTCCTATTTCTTTTAATGATTCTGTATTTCCTGCTTGCTGCAGCTACTTCTAGAGAGCTGTACAGTACTATTTAGAGCAAGTTCTCAGGGAAGGATACAGAAAGCTGCCTAATAATTGGTATTATGAATCCCACCCTCACAGTGTTCTGCAAATAGCTTTTGTATGGAAGGCTGATGTGTGAAGTAGCACACAGAGCTCAACGAAGGAAACCCTACAGCACAGCTACGGCTAGCCACAGCTATGTTTGACTGGGATATTGCACAAATTCCCGCCAGCGCAGTAACGGAATCAGAATATATAGTTAGATGAAAGTAAAAATCTTTATTGCTAAAGTCAGCTGAAAAGTTGATGCAAAAATACTCTTCCTTCCTGGACTGCTCTATACAACTGAATAAAGAATCAATGGAATAGTGTTTTCCAGCAATCTTACGTTATTTGCCTCTCCAAAGCAATACAAACGTAGGCCACAGTGCTGAAGGTGCATTCACTGGACAACCTACTCTCATACACAATAAAACCGGCAATTATTGTAGGTGCATGCTAGAGTGGGATACAGAAAATATTCTTTTTAAAACAAAAAGCATGAAAAAAAGATTATTTAATAAACAGTTGGTGCACTGCAATATTTCTTTAACATGCGCTGGGTCACATGAGTCAAGTTAAAAAAAAGGTAACATTTTAAAATGTGAAAAAAGAGGAAAAAATACACTTGAGTCTTCAGACAGCAATGGAACAGCAGACGATTGCACAAAACCAGAGGTGAACCTGCTGCCTGAAGGCGGCCTTTGGGAAGTGACACGAAAGCCATCACCATCCGGAAGGAGTGCAGAAACTCCTGAAGTCAAAGGGCCTTAGGTGTGGCTGAATGTCCTGTGTACTGAAAGGATTTCAGGCCTCACAGCAGCCTGTCCCCGAGAAAGGGAAACACTTGCTCCTTCTTGGAACAGGATTTTACCCTCCCATCTAGTTGAGGATTCTGATGAGGTCCCAGCAATCTGTGGCGCTGCCTCCACCAGGCCTGTTCCTAGCGCTGGGAGCAACTTGGAGGCTATCCCTTATCCTTAATACTTGGGCCCCAACTACTCGTCACTGAATATAACCTTTATGGGTTCCTTTTGTGGAAGCCTTTCTGGACAGGACAGGGCAGACAGGTCAGTGCCTTTAGAGTACCTGTTCTTGGCGAGCATGCTCATCAGATTACTGAAGAGATAGACATACCAACTCACCAGCCCAACTTGATTGTGGCCGCATGGAGCATGGCAGGTCTGGCATTGCTTAGCAGAGACAGGACAGCCTGATGACCCCACGTGGAGAACCTCTCTCTAATAGCAAGTCTGTTAACGAATGGGACATTCCTAGTGATGTGGCTCTGTGGAGATGATGTATCTGTGCAAGAACGGCATACAAAAATTAGGGGAGAGATTGGAGGAGAACAGGCAGAGAACTGGGAAAACACTTTCTATCCCCTGCTATGAGTCCTTCACTAGATTTGCCCATACATACCTGTTCCACCTACAGCAGTGCTCCTAGGGAGCTTGAAATCTAAGGTGGTGTTAATAAGTAAGGTGAGAAAGACAAAGGAGAGGCTTGCTGCCTCAAGGGAGGCAAGAAAACAAAAGGTGGTGGTGGTGGTAGGAAGCACTCAGGCTGTGCTGGCCAGAGTAAGACAACAGTTCATAATACCAGCTCAGAAGGACTCTTCTCTTGTTGTAAGAGAACAAGCCATGTTCTGCCATGGCAGTTCACACCCATAGAAAATAGGAGCTAGCTGTATTAACCTCCCTTTCTGCTTCAAAAACAAAAACAGCACTGGAGAAAAATGCTGAGTAGGAATTCCTTGCATTCCATTCTGCAACTACCCTGAAGAGGAGCAGCTCAGAAATCTGCATGCTCCATTGCAGAGCTTTATCTTACTTAGTCCTTCCCCACTGAGCTAGGTAGAGCCATTCATGACTAACTCCCTGTGGCAATGCCATGCGTTCAGACTGGCAGGGACACACTGGATTTTCCACATCAGTGCAAGAAAGAGAGACCTGATTTGCATGAACATCTGCCACTCTCCTAGTGCAAGGTTTGTCACAGTCTTATTCAGAAAGAAGAGTGTATTTCTGCATCAGTCCCATACTGAACAGAGGCTGCTTTGCAGCCCTGTCAGGTAGCAGAACATGTTGGGCTGGCCACAGATATTTGGTAAAATTATCACCAGTGACAGAATTAAAGGTTACAGTAAAATACATTGGGATGAGCCTTTTCTGCATACTTGCACAAAGAGAACATGAAAGATGTTTGGGTTTAGTTTTTGAATCTTTTCTGCTGTTGTTTCTCTGCCTAAGGGATTCAAATGCTGCTGTTTCTGTGATTCTAAGAATTAGCTTTTCTCTCAATTTCCAAATGAAACAGGCATTTAAACAGCCAAAATTTGTGAGAGTTTGAGTTGTTTCATGATTACATTGTAACTAGCACAAAGTATACCCTAAAATGTTGCGCTCTCATGCATGGTAAAAATACATTTTTTTTTCCTAGTGAGAACAAATTCAAGGTGCTTTGAAATCTCAGTAAAACTCTGTTAGATTTTGTCAAAAGATCTGTATTGACAGAATCCTACAAGTAGTCTGCACAGTATTTCCTTCTGAGCAAGGCCTGAATTTGATCCAAAAATACACAACTCAAGCCCCTCAGAGCTCTTGAGAAGAAACTTTCAAGTTTTCTTCATAAATATAATTAATACAGAAGAAAAGGCACTAGCCCACATTACAGTCAGGATTGCACCACTGACATGACTGAGGCAGTTGCTGTCCAGCTCTCTGCCAGCTAAGGAAGACAGATCTGCACGCTCCAGGGGCAGCGGTCTTTTCACACAACCCTTACACAAGATGACAACATAGGCAGCCAACTTACACCCTGCACCAAAAATCCTAATGGAAACACAATGCATCTGCTGAGTGCAGACTGGCCAAGTCACCATTAGCGGGACTGTTTTGAACATCTTTTCCAGTGCTGATAAAGATGTTATTAAGGTGAAAAGTTCTGTTTTTCCTTTTGCATTGAAAGCTAAGCAGAAACAAGTACGCTTTCACCTTGTTTGTGGCCAAATTGGGCATGAACCATGAAATGCAGGTTGCTGTGGATTTGGAATATGACTCCTGTTTTCAGAGCAAGCAAAGATGCTGTAGCTGACAGTGCAGAGGTTCATGTTGGTGGAACAGAGCACTGAACGCTTCCCCAGCATATGAGGGGCAGCCCCACTGCTCACTAGCCTTAGAGTGGCATACCACTGCTTACAACTTAGTTTCCTCTTAGACCAAGTACCTCAATGAAACAAGCATGAGCTCCAGGTTTCATCCCATGTCTTCTGGATACAGGAAGCCTGTACTGTGAAGCATCCACGATGGAGGTGGCCAAGCTGCTGCTGAGCTGGGTCTGTGCTCTGCAGCTAGAAGCACTAGCTCTTCACATTACCTTAATCAATCAGTCCAGAGCTGATCTTTCCTATGCTCCATGTAAAATGCATCAGTAGGCACCTGCTTATCATTCAGCTGTGTGTTTTCTCATCTTGCATAGGCTGATCCCATCATAACCCTCACTCTACCCTGCACCAGTGCTCATCAGAACACTGGTACCCCGAGTCCTCTACTGCCCTAACAATATCCATTGGAAAAAGCCCCCACCACACCTGCTGTGGAGTACTCTCTCCCCTAACCCTAAATAATAAAGTGCTGGGCTGAAGGGGAGCAGAACAGCTTAAGTGCAATCAATAAAAGTGCTTGCAATTAATGTAGGAAACCATTCTTGGGTCAGCTCCATTGCAACTAGCTGTATTCTTTCAAGGAATAACAAAGTCAGGTGCTGGGTGGGGGGTGGGGGCTGCATCAGAAATAACCACAGGACTCCAAACACTGAACACTGCCCCCTCAGCAGCCTCTTCACACTGCCCCCCCCCATATGCCAGCCCCTTTCCTGCAGAGCTGGCAGAACCTCAGGATTCAAGGAGTTACAGGCGGGTGTTGGAACACCTGCCTTCTTCCGAGTGTTTGCACAATTTCCAGACAGTCCTTAACACAGAGCTCAGCTGCTGGTCTGAGTGCTCATAGTACAACTGAGACTCTACAGTGAAAAGTGGACAGCCCAGACCTTAGCACTCCCAATTCTTCCTCAACTCCATTAAGGAAGTAGCAGATGCCTGTGCTCCTTGCAGATCCCAGCTCCCCCTGAAGGGCAAGACAGCCCTTATGGGACAGAGCTTCCTGGGACAGACAATGTGGGAGCAGTACTTGTGGGGTTACAAAGCTGTGTCATACTCTTCTGGCAGAGCTGCTGCATGTTCCTCTTTCTTTTCCTGATCTGCTCCATTCTCCTGGTGCTGCTTCATTTGTTCCTTCACTTCCTCCTCCAGATCAGGTGGCACCACAAATTGATCCTCTGGCTCCATCTGCGATGGAGCAGCAAAATAACCTGTCTTCTTCTTGGGTGCCTCTGTGGCTACTTCGATGAGGTTGAGGCTCTCCTCCAAGGGCACTATGGAGCCATTGGAAAGCTTCTTTCCATAGAGACAGCATGTGGAAAGAGATTTTTGCAGTTCACACTTTTCCTTGACCCCTCTCTGCACAGTGTTGCTGTTTACACTGTTCTGTCTCCGAATGATGAGGACAAGCCCAGAGTCATCCCCTGGCCCTGGACCAGAGGAGCTGTACTCTGCAGCAGGAGGTTCAGACTCCAGGCCCTTTCCTTTACAGCAGTGGATGTCCACCTCTACCTCCACTTTACTGCCATTTGTCATCACACCTTCCACAGGCTGCTCATCATCGCTATCCAGACCATTGTCAGACTGGTTGCTAGAGAAGGTGGCACTGGAAGGTTGGCGCTGAAAGATGCTTGAGGAGGGCACAGGATGTAGGCTGCAACGTCGCTCTTGTCGTGGTAGCAAACTGCCATCAAGACCAACAGCACTGTGTTCATCTGAAGCAGTAGAGCCCACCTCACTGCTAACCTCAGAAGCAGACAGTTCACTGCTGAACTCTGAAGCAATTCCACTGCTAGATGAAGGTGTTGCTGGCTTAGTGGTGGTGGAACTAAATCCCCCAGGACCTGGCAGAGTGAGGCCATGCATCTCGCATGTGCAGTTGTCCTCACTGATGTTCAGACACACCACCATTGCACCTACATTGTCTTGGCAACCATAGCTTTGGGCTAAAGTGCAGAGTTTCTTCGCAGCAGCTAGCGGGTCACGTAGATGGCGCACAGCTGAGACAGCCTCTGTATAAGAAAGGTGTTCCCAGAGAGCTTTGTTCCCTAGAAGTAGCAGCTCATCTTGTACAGTCAGTGGAATGGAATTGACATGTGGTTTGGGCAGGATCCAAGGATGCAAGTATGTGCAGCCCAGCATCCGAGTACAGCAAGTCACACCATTGACCTTATTGTCCTGCAGACAAGAGAAACAAGGCAGTAGCGTTAGATCTGCTATTAGATCATTTGGAAAGCAGTCTTTCCCCTGCCCATATACTGGTTTGGAGCCTTGAGAAATGCCAGTGCACAGCTACAGTATAGGAGAAAGGGATCTAGGTCCCAGTACCACAGCACAGGCATCCTCTGTACCTGATCATCAGGTACAGTAATCGCCCATCACCCATGCTGGCAATAACACACTTTTATCCCACAAGACTTTTTGTCACATTCTGAAGCATCGTAGCAAACTATTCTGAAATGCGCAGCTAGACTCCCTGCAGCACATTGATCAGAGAATCTCTCTCATGAGTCTTACGTGAGATTTATTTTTTCAGTATGAGCGAGATAGTGACTTTTTATTTTCCCATCGCAAGGCAGATTATCCAGACATTAAATAATTTCTGTGTATTCCCTCTTTATTAACATATAACTGCATTCTGAAGTGTGGATACTACATCCTGAGAAAAAAAGAACAAGTAGATATCGCACGCTACTGCTGTAACCTGGAGGTGTTACCTCCTTCCTGTTCCTGCTAGATAGTCCCCTGGCCAACCTGGCACAAGTCTCCTGGATAGAAAATTGCCCACAGCCCTCAGTTCCTTTTCCAAGTCAGTACATACAGAGTACACAGCTTCCCTAGTATTTTGAATTTAATTTCAGTATTCTTAATTTCTGTATCCTCTGGGTGTTAAACATTGCTGCTGCTGCTAAGTATTAAAAACCAGCAGAGGACACATGCAGGGAAGTCTCCTTAGACCATGATTTCACTTTTATTTTTCTGAATCCATTCATCAGCCAGTTTTTAAACCATTTAACATGCTACATTGATTCCACAGTTATTTTTAGTCAGAGTGCTATGGAATATAGCACCTTGCAGAGCTATAACACATTAGCAGATTATCCCTGTCAGAAACACTTTTTATCAAACAACTTGATACTTTTTAAAAGATGCACTGAGCATAAACCTAATATGACTGGCACTGATTTCTCAGATCTTCACCGATGACGTATTTTCCAGTTCTTTGGAACTTCCCTGCTATTTCGAAGTTTTTAGAAAGTTAACCTTTAGAGAGTTCTCCAGAAATCATTTTAATACTTTCACATAAAACCAATGAACATTTCTGTCTTTTTTGTGTTAAAATTTTTACCTGCAATATACTTTATATCCATGTTCTGCATGTCTCAAGGGCCACTAATCCTGTACCTTCACTGAGTAAAACATGGAAGAAATCCAAAGAGAGGTAACTTGAGTCATACTTTTCAAGAAACACCAAAGATATTTTGTGGGTTTTGAGACAAGATGACTTCCCAGGACCTGCTCTGTTCTTCAGTGGCTCCTCTCCACCATCACCCAAGTCATGCACAGTATTATGGACCTCCCCTCCTTCAGCTCCACACCTATTTTCTTTCCTCCCTCTCTCCTCAAGTCATCCTTGGCATCCTGCACCTGTAATTCTCAGGCCATAATGGGTGTTTTAGGAACATGTCACTCTGAACAGCTAATTGGCAAGAGAAGCAGAGCAGGAAGCAACAGACAAGTCACTCAAACACCTTCATGCCATCCTCTCCCCTGTAGTATTGTGCAGGCAGCAGAGCTCATGTATTTGTACCAAGCTTTTACAGGAGGGTGGAAGCTGAAGTGCAGAGGGTCCAAACCAACCTCTGTTATAATGGCTTTTTGCTCCTTCACTCTCTTGGCTTCTTCTGAACATTGTTCAAGGCTGAAGACTTTGCAGAGAGGCAGTGGTTTTCCACTTCGACACAGAACGGCTTGGCATGTCCCCACATTGGCCACCATCAGAGAAAAGTTGCTGGCTGGATCAGCCACATCATGACGAATATAGCAAAGGACAGCAGAGGAACCCAGCTTCTGCCCAGCCATGCCCAGCTTCCTGTTGGAGGAGAAGGTGTAGGAAGGCTCCAGACTCCAGTGACATGCATTCTGGAGGGCTGCCTCGCCCCACCTAACACATTAAGTGATATACCTATGCAGGTCCCACCAGGACCAGCTTGCTCACTGTCCTACCTGTGGGAGACCAAGAAGGTGTTGGACATGAACATGGTGTCTGACTGCTGTACCTCCTCCAGGAGCACATCGGCCATGGTGCACTGCAGCAAGCGTGGCAGCTCCTCATTCTTGTCACCATCAAACATGCCATACACAGCCTCCAACCCATCTGCAAAGCTCCCCAGTGCCAGCGATGACACACACAGCCTGTTAGAAAAGCATACAAGCAAAGTTAATATGTCTCAAAAGATTATACGGTCCCCAAAATCACAGCCATCAGGCACCTTGCTGTGAGTGCTGTTCTCACAGGGCAGCAAAGCCACTGTCCCTACATTCACTGCCCCATGAGATGTACAGCTGCAGTTTATTACTGGAACTCCCAAACCCTCCTTGACCACACTCAGGAGAGGGCAATGGGCACAGCCAGCAAGAGAAAGAAAAAGCGTCTCTGCTAGGGTGGGAAGCAAAGTCCAAGCATCCCAGGATAAGCACGAAAACTGAGGGAAAGGACAATGTGGAGGCTTGAGTTATCAAGACTTAGCAAGAGATCTGGACAGACAGAGGGATGGATAAGCTCTTGAGCAAAACAAGTCTGTCTGGGTGCTTAGCAGTGCACTCCACCTAGCACCCTGAGAAGACAAAGTGTCGGCATCCAGCAGACCACAATACTCACTTATTTCTTTGGCCTGCCATCTCAGCTACTCCATGACTCCAGAAGGTAGAAGCGAGTGCCAAGTCTGCCGTGAGGGAAGGCTTAGCATCAATCTTCAGTGTGGTAATGTGACTACAGAGAAAGAAGAACAGAAGTCATTCTCTCCTAGACCCCGCTGAACAGCTTGTGGACCTTGTCCAGTCTAGAGCTTTAGACAACACCTTTAGAAAGAACTGCATCAAGGAGAGGAGTTTAAGGTCTTGGCCTTCTGGAGACGTCTTAGGCCAGCGACGTCTTAGGCCAGCGACGTCTTAGGCCAGCGACAGCTGGGAGAACCTCATACCACCTGAGAAATAGTTTGCTTGCTCTGATGATTTGGGCCCAGACTTTTCCGTTCCTACAAGATAGAAAGCTTCAGCTGCCTCAGGCAGGGAACATTATAACATTATGCAGTGCTGTGATACACACTTTACTATCCCATTTCCCCTCCTGGGAAGGGTTACCCTTTCCTGTGCAGGTCACTACTGGGTTGGCATGTCCATGCCTCACCTGAAGATGTCCAGTGTCTTGTGTTCTAGCACCAGGTTTGTGTTTCCGCTCAGGTCCAACTCTTGCAAGGCACCTGGCAGTGCCTCAGGGATTAGGATTTCAGTTAACTCATTGCAGCTCAAGTCCACGAACTGCAATATCAAAAAAACCACAATGACAAAGAAAACATTCTCTGTTCTCTCATGCAATCGGTTTTTCCAGTGCTCCTTCCAAACATTGTATGACCCCATTACTGATTGTATCCCACAAACAGATCATGAAAATGGGTCTGACCTATCAGTAGAAGAACGATTTATAAGCAGCAAATACTTATAACCTGCAATAGCCAGGACTCCAATACTGAAAGAATAGGTCACACTAAAGATAACAGAAAGCCTGTATCTACAAACCTGCCTAGCTGTATAACACTCCCTACTGTCTCAAATGGTAAACCAGAAATACACCAAGTCAGAGACAGATGGTAAAGATGAATGAGAGATGAGTCGTCTTTGATCAACTCTGAAGGGCGACAGATCTAGAAAGCATATTCTGTGCTCTCTTCTCAGGTTGATCAAGCAAAATGCTGGGGTCTCCAGTTCCTCTCCTAGCAGTTGCTCTTCATTCCCCAACCCAAACTTTCCCCTGATACATCTTTACCTTCTCCATAAGAATACCTGAATACGGGGCAAATGCAGGATCTCTGGAAAGATGCTGATTTCATTAGAGTGTGCAATAAGTGTATGAAGTAGCTTGCAGTTTGCCACTGTTGTGGGAATTGTTTTCAGTTTGTTGCCACTCAGATTCAGCTCTTCCAAGTGCTCCAGCTTACTGAGTTTGCTGAAAGGGAAACAAAAGAATACTATATCTTACAGGCAAGAACTTGTCACTTTCTGAATCTGAAGATAAGGTATCCTTAGACACTGCCCTTTCAGCTACATTCTAATTTATTGATAGGTGACCAAGACTCCTAAGAGATGCTCTAAAAGAGCTCAGGGTCCCCAAGCTTGGCTTGGATTTATACAACAGACAGATCCCTTCACCCCTGACTTCTAAAGCACTAAAGCAGAAGACTGTAGTGTCTTAATTTTAAAACTGGCAAAAAAAGCTAAGCTGTGTCAGTGTACTTTGTAGGAATAAACAGATTTACATGAAAGTGCATGTTTAGCCTTACCAGTACCAGGAAGAATCATGGCAAAGCTTGCACAGATGCAATCAATATCGAATTAATTGTGCTGGCATAATTAATACAAAAAACCCTTAGATTTTTTGTGCTAATGTAACAGAATTTGCTGGGTTTTATGAGACTACAAATTAAGCTGACACAGAAGTCTACCAGTATAGCACTACCTCTCTACTATATTCCAAAGAAAATATATTTGATACCCGAAACTGGCTTGCGGAAGATACCGAAAAGTAATAATGAAGTCCTTCTAGTAGTGTTCTGTGGGGAAGCACTTTTGATTCAGTAACAGTCAATAGATCAGTGATTAATAAGAAAAACATATACACACTCACCAAATTATACCTAGTAAAATTTGCAGATAAAGAATATGGTGGAATCTCAGTTTCAACATACAGTAGTATGAACTATTTGGTAACATGAACTTACCTTAAGAGCATGTGATTTAAATTAGCTAAGTAACATTATGCACATAGGAACTCATACAAGTCACAATTAGAGAGGAAACAATCCTCAGAGACATGGCTCTGAAAAAGGCTTGAGTCAGACGAACAGGTACTCAGAACAGAACAGTGTATAAAGATGTCACCAGAAGGAGACTCAAGTAGATGCTCACAACCAACATTATCTGCTTATGATTTTCAGTAGAGCAGTGTCCAAGTTCTGCTGTCTACATAGCGACAAAAGCATTGAGAATTTTGAAAGCGTTCAGAGGAACCCCTCTCACATAGTAAGAAACTAAAAAAGCTGAGTATATTTATCATTATGCATAGACAGCTGAAGTTTTCTTAAGCTACGCTTGGAAAATCATAGAATCACAGAATGGTTTGGGTTGGAAGGGACCTTGAAAGATCATCCAGTCCAACCCCCCTGCCTTGGGCAGCACCACCTTTCATTAGATCAGGTTGCTCAAAGCCCCTTCCGACCTGACCTTGAACACTTCCAAGGATGGGGCATCCACAACTTCTCTGGGCAACCTGTTCCAGCGTCTCGCCACCCTCACCATAAAAATATTTCTTCCTTCTGTCCAATCTAAATCTGCCTTCTTTCAGTTTAGAACCATTGCCCCTTGTCCTGTCACTACAGGCCTCGGTAAAAAGTCTCTCTGCGCCTTTCTTATGAGCCCCCTTTATATATTGAAAGGCTGCAAGGAGGTCTTTCCGAAGCCTTCTCTTCTGCAGGCTGAACAACCCCAACTCTCTCAGCCTGTCTTCATAGGAGAGGTGTTCCAGCCACCTGACCATTTCCATGGCCCTCCTCTGGACCCGCTCTAACAGGTCCACCTCTTTCTTGTACTGGGGACCCCAGAGCTAGATGCAGTGCTCCAGGTGGGGCCTCATGAGAGAGGAGCAGAGGGGGAGAATCCCCTCCCTCCACCTGCTGGCCACACTTCTGATGCAGCCCAGGAGACACGGTTGGCTTTCTGGCCTGACTCAGGTGCAGGAGCTTGCACAAAACTCATGAGGTTTGCATGGACCCACTCCTCAAGCCTGTCAAGGTCCCTCTGGATCACATTCCTTTCCTCTGGCCAATCAACTGCACCACAAAAAAATATCTGATACTATGTAGTTTTCATACTAAAAAGACAGCGCGATATACTGGTAAAAAGAAGCAGATAAATAATTCTTACTGAAAAATAAGATGCAGGCTTATGTAACTGAGAGCAACTGGAATACCTTAGTAGGAACATATGGGAGTCTCCAGCCTCTTGAGTTTCTACACTGAGCATAGATTTATCTATTTCAACTCCAAATCATAAGCCTGGTGCAAGAATTAATGGATGAAATTATGACCTGCACTGGGCATTAGTTCAGAGAAGTCTGACTGAGGGTCTTCTGGCAGGACTGAAAAGTGAAAAAATGCAGCACAGCAAGCTGCATGCCAGTAGCACTGAAGTTGTGAAGAAATACTGTCCCCACCCCCGCACACACATCCACCACAAGTAGGAGGACAGGAACCACTGCAGCCAACAGTACCCTGTGCCAACTCCCCTTAACATGCTATTCCTCAGTGTGTGTGTGTAGGAATGGCAGACTTTTGTCATCAGGCCACAGGGAGAGCACCTTGCTTTGACAGTGATTCATGTACCATTGCAGTAAGGCAGGCAACATCTTCCTGGTGAGCACTATCTCGCCCACCAGCCTTACTTATTTACCTTGCGGGGAAAGTCTGTAGGTTGTTGTTTGCCAGATGCAGGATCCGTAGGCTCGGGTGCCCCACCAAGACAGGGATGCATTGATCTGTGAGGTTATTATTGGTCAAGTAAAGCAGCTGCAGCATGCTCAGACTCTCCTCCCCTGTACATGCAGAGGGCAAGGACTCCAGGCTGTTTGCAGATGCATTCAGGTACCTGAGGCTAACCATAGCAAGTGCAAAAATTAGGCTTCATATCATCTAAACCACTCCATTAACAGCAGGAAAAGGAGCTATACAAATGCCAGTGTGGACAGAGCAACAGCATTAGACAGGAGGGCAGATAACATGGTATAACATCCCTACTCACGTTAAGATTTATGAGTCTACTGATGACATTAGCTATATAGCACTATATATAGCGGATGCACACAGCATTTTACAGTAAACAGTGAGTACTGAAGAGCCTGTGGAGGGCGTGGGTAATACTGGTGGAAGCAGACTACATAAACTCTTACTCAGAGTCTTTAAAAGAAGTGTTGACTCATGTCTGAATAGACAGTTATGAAGGGTTGTTCATTTGTGAGGGTCTCTCCCACTGTTCTCCAATGACCTGAGGTACTTTCTGCTGTAATATCTGAAAACCTGTATCGCCTCTTTCCTTTGCAACTGAATTTATGCACTACTTTCAAAGACAAAGCTCTTCAGGCAGTAACATGATCTTAGAAACAGTTGCAACTGAAGCCAATTCTTTGGTTGGCTGTTGGGCTAGGCAAGCCTCTGTTTTCCTCTAATTAAACAGTAACATGGACTGATTCCCTCAAATCAGCTTGATGACTTCCCTCATGGCACCTGAATTACCTCCTCATAAAGCACACACCTCATTATCTCTTATGCAAATAGCTCCTTGCAAGGTCAATCATGCAGATGCCACTATCAGCCTTTACAGCTCCAAAGGTTAATGCAGACAAAAGATGCCCATTACTGCCACTCACTTCAGAGCCTTGACAAAGAGCGTCTCTGGGAGTTTAGTCAACAGGTTGTGCTGAAGGTCCAGCACCTCCAGTGGAATGTGTTCTAGAAGAGGTGGAAGGCTCTGCAGACAATTGTGCCCCACCATCAACTTCCGAAGGCTCAAGCTGCTGAGGATCCTAGAAAGACACAGGGTTTTCTGTATCAGCTTGGTTCACTCCTCTCCACATCCACAGAGTGGGAAAAGGTAGTATTTAATCGGTTATAGTTTCACTGTACAGCAGAGAAAAATTAAAATACACTGATCTATAAAATGTAAACAATGACAAAGCAGAAAAGCACACGTGGTAAGGTGCCTCAGTCACTCTGAATGCTTGGAAGTGTATCCACATTTCCCTCTATGCTACTGCAGATCAGTAACTTGTGATACGAGTCAGTCTGTGTGCATGTGCCTAGCATTCTCTCAAGCAAAAAACCCAGAAGTCACAAAGGATAGATTTAAATGCCTGTTTTCACTTGTAGGCAGAAAGAAGCGCTTCCCCTGTGCCAATTTAAATTCAGAGCTTTAACAGGCTGCTTAGCACTCCTGTACTACTTCTGAGGCTGTTGTCACATTCTCCAGAATTGAGTGTTTATTGAAGGAAAAGGCCTCTATCCCCACAAACTGCAGAGAATTGCTTTCATGAATTTTGAGAAAGGATATCTGAACACATCTGGACATAGCCTAGAACCACCCTGCCCATTTGGGTGAGGTGATAATTTGAGAATATATTCTGAGAGCCCTGTACAGAACAGCTTTGAAGCGTGAGACGCTAAAGCTGCATTAGTGCACTGCTCCATGTGGGCCAATTCATTCAGTTTCCTTCTGCATGCTGTGGCTTCTCAAAGCTAATTATAGTGGGAAAAAAAAGCCATTCAAATGCAGATACACCAATTTCCTTACTCAAGCTGACGCATCCGGAACTGGCTTGGGTATCTCCACTCAAAACTGTTGTGCACCACTTAGATACAATTCTGTTTTCGGATAACTAAGTGTAAAAGACAACTTCACGGTGAACTATATCCCCTCATGTGAGGCTCATTAAGCTTTAGTCTGCTGGATTGTCATGGCTGAAGGTCAATGCTGGTGAAGTTCTAACTGTACACAAGGCATACTGGAAGAGATCCCCAATGGCTACAGTAAATTCCAGCACTTAAGAATCTTTAAAAATGCTTAAATTGCTTTTTAGAATATGTATTTCTGTGTCTGAATTCTGCAGCTTCTTTTTGCATAACATACTTAAAATTTGGTCTTTTTCATCCATTGGCATGGCTAAAATACTTTTCTAAGTTCTCATTACTGCATCCTTGTTATATCCTTTTCTTGCTTTTGATGTATATAGTCTTCTCTCTGACAACCATTAGAATGTCACTGCTAAGATCACTTCCTATACCTGCTGCTTTAAGTGCTTCAACCTGCTCTCTGCATTTCTTCACTGCAATCCACCCTTGCATTCACTTTCAGTATAGCTTACCCTAGCCCCTGTGTCTCATTCATACAATCACAACCCCACCAGACACACTTGTTAGGCTAAGAACATTTGTGCTTTGCTTCTTCCCACGATATCCCTGGTACCTTGGAGAAGTCATTATAAATATCTGCAAAATTGTATTAGTTCTTGGCTCCCCTTTATCACGTTTCTGCAGAAACTGAAAGGGAAACAGGGAGAAAGGAGGTGGCTGATGACGTGTTGTGAAAGCTACCTTTGAGATCAGCTATATCATATCTTGTGATATCTCCCTATGAAAGGTAACAGATGAAATCTCTGCAGGGCAATGCAAGGCATATTATGGCCTCACCTATGACCTGTGTTCACAGACACTATGGTAACACAAATAAATCATAGCAGTGTGTTCTACTTCAGGTGCAAACAGCCGCAGTAGAAGCCAGGAGCATAGGCTAAAATTACCTGGCCCCTGTTATTCAAGCAGCTGATTTGGAAGTCAGTTCTTTCCAACATTTGAATACAGAGTATTTGCGACGCTGCACAGAGAAAGTAAGTGGATTATTATCTCTGCACAACAAGGAATAAAGCAACTGGCATAGCACTGCTTCTCTCTCCCGTCAGCTCACCATAGAAGAAAGCTCAGCTCTGTATAAGAAGAAGGTTTGCTGACCTCGATGGAAGCTCCACAAGGAGGTTGTAGCTCACATCCAAAACTTCCAGTTTCTTTGCTTCACAGGCCCAGTCTGGGACACACTGCAATTGATTGCTGAGAAAAGCAAGGGGGGAAAGCTAGACATCAGCACTCCATATGGAACGCACCCTGTTTGAATGCTGCATGACATTAGTGACAGCCAAACCAAAAACAATAGGCAGAAAATGAACAACAGTAACCAAGCTAGTCACGTGGAATTTATCTCATGGCCAGCTGTGGAATGCAAACTGAGCTGGTGCATGATTGCTAGAAAGTAGTGATGCAAGGCTCTGATGATCAGGCTTTTTGTTTATAGCACTGACATCAGCAGAACAGGCCACCCTACACTACCCTGCTATTACACTTCAACCCAGAACTGAAGCAAAAGGTGATCAGGTCCTCTGGCCATCCTCTCTTACAGGTCTCGTAATGCTGTTCCAAGGGCAGATGTAGGCAATGAATCCAACAGCAGAGATCACTGGCAGCTACTCCAAATGTTTGCTCCACAGATTCCCACCATTCAGCCCAGTAAGCTGCCCCAAGTTCAGTAGTCCCTGCTTGGCTTTTTTTGCTGATTACAGCCTACAGCTGAAGGACAGTCAGTCACCTAGACAGGTCATACTGGTTCACAGGGGCTTCTGGTCTGGGAAACTTTCACCATTCTTCAGTGCTGGGCTTTCCAGTTCTATTGTTAAGATGGAGTGCCCTCCCTCAATTGCTCTCAACTCCTTCAAAAGCTTAAAAGTTTAAGGAAATTTCTGCAGAAAACAGCAAAGGTGTCCAGATGCTTTATATTCTGTGGTATATAGTCACTTACTGAGAGAGTTCTAGACATGTCAGCTGACCAGGAACCGGATAAATATTGACAGCTGCCAGACCTGATGAAGTAAAGCAAATAATTATGATTGCAGAGATTCAGAGGGAAAACAGCATAGAGAAGCAGAAAGACTAGCTAGCAAGTGAGACTCATTGTCTTACTTTATGGATACTCAAGGTCTCTACTCATCCTTCCCAAGACAGAGTTCACCTTCATACATCTGCCATGGGGCACTACAGCTTCTCACTATCCNCTTCTCACTATCCTGTTTCTCCATCTGCCACACGGGGTACCAGAACAAAGGAGAATTGTACTTTTATTTGTAGACTCCCAAACAGATCTCACTGGAAGACGAATTCCTTGGACAGTAACTCAACACCACAACCTCCCCCTGTTACACAGCCTGCGCACATACATGCGTATGTGATGCCGAGGAGCTGACCCTAGAAGAGCCATCACATATGGTCTCACTACTGTAACATCAGCGCAAGTNTGCAAAATGTACTAGAAGTTACACAGCTTCTCTGGTGTAAATGGAAAGTAGCAATCTGGTTTATATACATACGCAAGTTTCCCCCGCTTACCTCAGGTCCACACTTTTGATGTGACTCATACGGTTCAGCACTGCAAGGTCCAGGGTCTCTAGCAAGTTCCCTGCCAGGGCTAGTTTGTCTAAGATGACAAGTTTCTCACAAATTACTGGCAGTTCACAGAAGTTATTGAAGGAAAGCCCAAGACAGCTGAGCTGTTGCAGACTTCCCAGTTCTTCTGGTAAGGATGTGAGGAAATTCCCATCAAGCCAGAAGGTCTGGAGACTGCAGCAGTGAAAAAGTGAAAGAAAATAATTCAGCAAAGAGTAGTGAACATCACATTTAGCATTTTCAGTGAATTTCCTCGTATAGCTAGCTCGTGTCAGTGTGGTTGTTTTTTTACAGGTACCTAACAGCTAATTTTATTCTTATACACATAAAATTACTGGAGTACTTTTATTACGCATGTAATAGGCTTGGAACCGCATGTAGTACCAAATAGTTCCTAAATTATTTTGGAGGTAAACTTCCAGTTGTGCCAAAGACTGTAAGTTAACATAAGCAAAATACAAATCAGTACTTACGTTTTAAATGAAAGATATTTACTTAATCACTTGGTTTTCTACAAATTAAGAACTCCTCACTTAGCATGCTGGACAATCTTTAAAAGACCTATGACAAACTAAAACCAGAAATGACAGCAGTAACAGTACAGACCTGTCTTATAAGAAACAGTAAAAATCAACNGTTTTCCTTTGTTTCCAGGGGTTGAAGGAAGAAGGCAGGTGAAGAAGGCAAGGAGACATACAGTTGCTGTTGGCATAGAGGGCCCGAAGGGAGAAGCCACTCAGCGTCAACTCTTTCAGCTTATTCCGCTCGCAGTGTAGCTGCTCCAGGCTGCCCAAGGAGCTCAGATCCAGATCTGTCATCTGATTGTCTCGTAAATCCATGTGAGTCACAGATTTGTTCCCCTCCATAGTGTCAGCTACTGCTCTCTTCAGGTTGTTCAGCCTAAACACTCAGAGATAAGAGTTACAAAGTCAGAAAATAGGACACTGAACACTGGACATCGGTAAGAAGAGAGAAGAAATAAGAGAAAAGAGCTACCAAAGCTCATGGTAACAGCATATCAAAAGAGGAAACTAGAGGACTGAGTCACATTCAGTGGCTTCAGGCATTGCTCAGTTAACCTTGT
>VYZW01005710.1:18963-44180 GCA_013401315.1 Balaeniceps rex
AAAAAGATTTCTCACAACATGGAATATTATCCCGTCTCAAATTTGTTCTGTAGAATACCTTTATACAGCATCCACACAATGATGAGTCCATTTTGATCGCTGGTAGTCAGTTTTTGATACTGTTCATTCCATGTCACCACTTGCACAGAACCTAGAAAGTGATACAAATTTTTTATTTATGCCGTATAAATAAGTTAATAAAAACTACCACATCTGACTTAATCAACCTGGAGCTTTTCAGAAATTTGCACTGCAGACTTTGATTTAGTTTTAGGCATTCTTTCTGTATTACTCATTTCCTCTTTCAAAATTCTGCTAAACGGCTCCTTTTGCTTCTGTATTCACCCACTTGAATAACAACCTCTCCAAATTCTGCTCAGCTTCGATTATGCAAAACCCAAATCATAGTTTTGCGGTTTCTGACCACCTCTGACACATTAGTTTGGGAAGCTGACAAAACTCTACTGTCCTAAGAAGTTTTGGTTTTTTCTTCCTCTTAGTATTTTGATCCTCAGTAGTGCTGCATTTTTAAAACAAAATCTCCCTCACGATTACCAAAAAGAGCACTCTACACACAATTCCTTCAGACCCGCAAGTCTCATATGGGATCCTACTCATAAATATTTGACTTGACTTGAAGCATCTTCAAGCCGTTTCTAAGCAGCATCTTATTTCATCAGTTCAACACTGGATATGAACTTGGCCACTTCAAGCATCACACTCTTTCATGCCCTCACCGCTAGTCATCCATTGCCTCTGTATCCTTTCCATTTTTCAGCATTTCAGTCATGAACTTTATCAACAGATGCAATCAAAGATATCCTGAATGTCGGGGATTTTTGAGGGTAACAGTAATCTATTTCAGAATTGAAGACATCCATTCAAAATATCCACTAAATCAATTCCTTGCAATTCATTTTTTGATCATATTTAACCAGGCCCCTAAAATAACCTGACTGTTGGCAGGTTTCAACTGCCAACCAATCCTCATAAAAAGACCATTTCTTTAAATAATGTAAGGATTTTAGCATTCTCTTCATATCGCATTGTCCATGGATAATAACCATGTAACATTTCTCACGCAAGAGTTTAATTCCTCCCTGTCTAATTTCCCTGCATTCAATTTTTACTTTCACGCACTACCATTCTCTGGCTTGTTTTCTAGCCTCTCTAAACTTTGTCTGAATACTGTACTGCAGTCTACATGCATACACATTCTGTAGTTTGTCAGTAAAGGGAAAATGAAGATATATTTAAGACAGAGATCAGGTTTACTGAACTAACTCCGATTTCTTCAGAAGAAAATGTAAAGCTACCGTAACATATAAGCAAATCTCACAGACATTATCAAAAAAACAGGCTTATCCACATATGTGTCGCTAGAAAAAAATGCTCAAGAAGGCTTTTAGTCTCATTTTAGCTTACTGTACAGAGGTTACAACTTTATATATTCAGTATAAGAGAAAATTGTTCTCTTTTTTTTTTTTAAACACAGTAGAACATAATTGTTTCTTTAACTCAGCAATTCCAGCATCAACTGCCCATCAATTTAGCTTTTCTCTTCTGCTCTTAAGCATTCTTTGTCTGTCATCTACCAAGGCAATATGTGAACAAATTTACTGGAGCAAATGTATCATGATCTCTTATGTAAATACCTACAGATTAGCACTTCCAGATTAATCGTGCTGAAGTCGGAGATAACAAGTACTGTACCAGTAGCACTGCACGATTTTAAAAAAAAAAAAAAAAAAAGGTCCCTCTGTAATATAACACACACAATAGTATCATCCACTTAAATAGAAATCAATACTTCCTTCTCAGGATAATGAATGGGGACCAAACAATTTGGAAAAAGCAAAACCTGAGCTAATACAAAACACAAGTTGGGCTGTAATGTCAAAGTTCACAGACTTAACCTTGCAAAATCCATAAGCAAACTTTAAATCCTAACAGGCACAGCAGAGCTCAGTTTGTGCAGCATGTGCTCTGCATCACACATACCATATCAGCCAGGAGAACTGAGGTAAGGCTAGATCAGTTTGATTCTCAACCCAGTTATTCACTCACAGATCGTGAAAGATCGACTGTAGGTCTTTCATCAGATAACTTGGTAAAAAGATAGCCAAGCTGTTACATACCTGAGTTGAATACTGATAATCTTTATTTCAGGCTTATAATAAAAAGTGATAGCAAAATTACTCTACCAACTTCACAAAATCTTGTCTTTTTTTAAATTCTAATCAAAAGTACATTAAATGCCCAAAGACACTTACCACTATGACCTTCAAGAGTTTGATTCACAGAAAGATTGCTAGGAGCTGCAAGTCCCTTTATTTTTGCTTCATCTAAAAATAACAAAAATAGGTATAAAATAAACCTAATAAAGCATACACATTACTGTGTCTCTATCAATACTGCAGCTCTAATCACTGTTTACACAGATAAAATTACTTTACCTAAAAGTACATAAATTGTAACTGCAGGATGAATTTTCCACCCCTCAGTTCAATGTGTTTGCTATTCACATCTGTCATCCAAATTCCTACACTTTTTATGGTCTAGCAGTTTTTCAGGAAAAAAAAACAACAAAACAAACAAAAAAACGCAACAACAAAAACCATGGCTATAACATTTCGTTACATTCAGAAAAAGGTTTAAAAGAATTTGAAAATATATTAGATTTTACTTTTCTTGGAACATATTTATTTAAAAAAAAATACACAGCTTTCTCCCTAAAATAATGAAGATGGTAGAGAACATTCAAACAAAATCAAGACATAATGAAATAAGTTCCAAAATAAACTGGAAGCCTATACAAAAAGAACAAGAATGAAACATATGCCCTGAAAAAAAGAAGTACCGAAGAAAACTTCAGCAGATATAACAGATCAACAGATTACATGTGTGCCATGTAAGACAAGCTGGCGGAAAAGTGTTCAAAAGAAAGTGACAGCACATTTGACGTTTATGCAAATATATAAATATCTATGTACAGATTTAAAATGTATGCATATTGTCAAGTAACTTGTGGACAGAATTATGCTTTCAGAATTCTGCAGTGCGGTGCATTTCGTTCTTAAAAAAAAAAAAAAAGTCTCATTTACCTGTCTGTGTTTCTAATTTTAAAACTTTCAGTAATCCATCCTCTCCACCACAGGCTATGAAACCTTGATCCTTATTCCAGGAAATACATCTTAATCGAACATTACCGGGAATTGCAATCTGAAAAAGAAATATTTTGTATCTCTACAAAGTTCTAAGAATCATGTTTTATTTTAAAACAATCTATTTGAACACCTCAAAGACACCTATAATAGCACACAAGATAAACTTATTTCTATAAGCAGATCAGTACATGCAAAAAGAGACAGTAGACAATTAGAGTTAGAAGCACTAGTGAAACTGTTCAACACAACACTAACATATGCAGTAAATAATAATAACAGGACATCTTCAAAGTGTGCAGAGAAGGCGCCATGAGCAACAAAAGAGGTGAGAGGGATGACATGACACAGTGCACGGGACTTTGCAAAGAGCTGGTCTCCAGCTGAAGAGCCACGTCCAAACTCTCCCGGGAGAGCAGTTGCTTAGGAGACAGCTGAAGACCAAAGAAACCCCAAACCCAGGCCGAGAGGAAGCAGGCAGGACAGAGCAGGGCAGCACTGCGGCCGCACCACCAGCGCCAAAAGAGCCGCAGCGGCCGCACGCAGCGGGAGGGAGCCCCGAGGGCCCCCTCGGCGCCCCGAGGCCTCCGCGCTCCCAATCCCCGCGGGCTCCCGGGGGGGTGGGGATAGGGAACCCCGCCTGCCCTGAGGGCCGCCTGCCCCCTCCGCCCCGACTTTCCTCCGTGCCCCAGGAGCACCTTCTTGCACAGGTAGATGAACATCCTGGGAGAACGGGCAGGCGAGGGGTGCCGACCCTCACCGCTCCTCACGGCAGCGCGGCGCGACGGGCCCGGCGCGGCCTCCCTGGTAACCGCGTCACCCTGGCAACCGCCGCCGGAAGTTCGCCCCGGGCGCGCGCTCCTGTACTTCCGGCAGCGGGAGGAGAAAGACACAATTCACATGCTGCCGCCCACCCCCTGGCGCTGGGCTCCAGCGATCCCGCCCCTTTGGGGCGGAGCCGGGATATGGCCCCGCTCCCGGAGGCGCCCGTTGAGGCCGTGGCAGCTGGGGGGCGCTGTCGCGGCCTGCGCAGAAGCTTGCCTGCCTGCCTGCCTGCCTGCCTGCCTGCCTGCCTGCCTGCCTGCCTGCCTGCCTGCTTGCCTGCTTGCCTGCTTGCCTGCTTGCTACCCTGCCTGCCGGCCTGCCTGCTAGCAGGCCTGCCAGCCTGCCATGCCTGCCTGCCTGCCGCCCTGCCTGCCAGCCTGCTGCCCTGCTTGCCAGCCTGCTAGCTTGCCAGCCTGCCTTCCTGCCAGCCTGCCACCCTGCCTGCCGGCCTGCCAGCCAGCCTTCCTGCCAACCTGCCTGCTTTCCGGCCAGCCAGCAGCAACACTGAAGAATGGGCCCCTGAGCAGGGAGGTGGGCTGGGGGTTTACCCGCCCCAGCACAGTGGCAGCAGCAGGCAGCACGTTAACGGTCGTGCTCAGCTTGGGTAGAAAGCATTGATAATTCATTAATAAAGGCTACTCTGCTTATACATGAAGGAAAACCTGAAAGGTTGCGAATCCCAAAGCGTTTGCGCATGGTGCGTTTAGCATAACTGACATCAATGCATTGTCAGAGCTACCCAACCTCAGAGTTGCCCCGGGCGTCACTGTTCAGCCGGGTAACCAGTGGCTGTGGCTGAGGCCGCAGGTGCCGGACGCCGTTCCCGCTCCCTCAGAAGGTGCTGCTGGCACCCACAGCCAGATCTGCTCAGTCAGTTATGTACACAGATGAATAATGCCTTGATTTGGTGCGTTAGAGAGAGTGAGCGAGCCCCATGGCCACTGTTATAAAGCTCTTGGACACTGAGCAGTGCAAAGGGCAGAGGGAAGGATCGAGCCTGGATTTGTGCCCTCACGAGAGGTGCAGGGGGCTTCAGGAGCAGCTGGGCTCTGCAGCACTGATTCCGAGCTAGGTTGGACCCAGCTGCAAAATAAATATTTTTCATACCGAAGCTGGTTTGTAGCTGATGGACAGAAAAGGGGAACATGGGAGATGTACAGAAGATTGTCTGTCCTGTGTCTTCTGCATCCTGCTCCAAAAACACGCCTGCTTGACACGGGAGGAATAGAAGTGTCATGTCTCCCAGGGCATCCCCCTCGCATTCACAGCGGCTAAGCACTCCACAGTGCAATTATCCACAACACAAACACTGAAATATAAGCCGTTTGTTTAATGTCAAAGGAGGATCATGACGAAGCCAAGTTCTCAAACCTGTGTCTCGTCAAGTTTAGCGCTTTCCCCTCTTTTCAGAGAGGCTATCTGGAAATGTAGAGAAATAGAACCAGACAGTTATCGTCACGTCCTTTTATTGAAGTTACATGAACATGCAACAGTGAGGAGCACTGGGCATCCAGCTTTTTGACTGATGCCAACTTAGAAGCACACACGTAAGGCAGAACTGTAAAGAAAAGCTGGCTGAACCCCTGTAAGCATCTTAGAGCTGGGTAAGATAGCTAAAGGTAATTTAGAAAATGCCTGTGGTCTGGTAGTTGGACTAGATGATCATTGTAGGTCTCTTCCAACTGAAATAGTCTAGTCTAGTCTATTTTAAGCAGAATAGAAATAATTTTAAAATACCATCCAAGAGATTAAATTTAGTTCTTCTCGTAGCAGTTCTCTGCATTAGTCTACATTAGTTCTACTGCCCCAATAATTAAAACAGTGTAATTACTCATTCCATAATAGCAAGTACATCTGTATTTAAAATAAAAACATGCACTCAATAGGACATGCTGGTATGTCCTATTTTAAAGAAATTGCTTATATCACTTCGGAATTTTATCTGGTGCTCACAAATACAAAATGAGACAAGATAATTGCTCAGAGCAGTTGAATGTAAATACTACCATTTGTAACGTAAAATGGAGTTACGAATACTAATGCATGAAACAAAGCCTGCACAGCCGACAGCTTACAAAACACATCTGGCCTTCAGGACAATTTTCCACTATCGTATAAAATTATACATCTCATCTGACANAAGGAGGATCATGACGAAGCCAAGCTCTCAAACCTGTGTCTCGTCAAGTTTAGCGCTTTCCCCTCTTTTCAGAGAGGCTATCTGGAAATGTAGAGAAATAGAACCAGACAGTTATCGTCACGTCCTTTTATTGAAGTTACATGAACATGCAACAGTGAGGAGCACTGGGCATCCAGCTTTTTGACTGATGCCAACTTAGAAGCACACACGTAAGGCAGAACTGTAAAGAAAAGCTGGCTGAACCCCTGTAAGCATCTTAGAGCTGGGTAAGATAGCTAAAGGTAATTTAGAAAATGCCTGTGGTCTGGTAGTTGGACTAGATGATCATTGTAGGTCTCTTCCAACTGAAATAGTCTAGTCTAGTCTATTTTAAGCAGAATAGAAATAATTTTAAAATACCATCCAAGAGATTAAATTTAGTTCTTCTCGTAGCAGTTCTCTGCATTAGTCTACATTAGTTCTACTGCCCCAATAATTAAAACAGTGTAATTACTCATTCCATAATAGCAAGTACATCTGTATTTAAAATAAAAACATGCACTCAATAGGACATGCTGGTATGTCCTATTTTAAAGAAATTGCTTATATCACTTCGGAATTTTATCTGGTGCTCACAAATACAAAATGAGACAAGATAATTGCTCAGAGCAGTTGAATGTAAATACTACCATTTGTAACGTAAAATGGAGTTACGAATACTAATGCATGAAACAAAGCCTGCACAGCCGACAGCTTACAAAACACATCTGGCCTTCAGGACAATTTTCCACTATCGTATAAAATTATACATCTCATCTGACAACTGGCCTTAGTGTAAATGGGACTGATGTCATCCACTCCCAATGGCCAAGAAGTTGAAAAGTCTCGCATTAGACTTACAACTTGTTTGTTCTTACCAATTACGGAGGCCAAGGCGTACTTCTGGCCCTATAAATCCTTATATAATACCCACGTCTAAGCAGAGGACGTGAAAGTAAGAAAAGTGCTGGATATAAAACTCCATGACTTACAGAAAAAATACACATACACAGCACTTTGAGGAAGCAAGTGTAGCACAGCTAAGTTGTCCCACACTAACTTTAACTGAACTACAGCAAATTAATATTAGTGGGGACACATCACAAAATATCAACCACAGACCAATCCAGCAGTCTTGGAGAGTTTATAGTCCCATTTTTAGCCCTCGCTGAAGCTGTGTCCCACATTCACCCATGCTATTTAGTATTATATGCTAACTTAACATTACTGTATAGACATATCGGAAGTCTCACTCGCGCGTGCAGTGAACATGATAACTGAACTTCTGCCTACCCATTTTCCTTGCAATTGTTTGTATCTATTATGTGCAGGGTATGAAGCAAGCACAGATGTCGTTATAATATGTCCTTGGCATACCAGCTACGGATATAATATTTTGTGTAATTATACTACAAAGCTCAACAAAATATGTTGGATTTCTCAATGCTAAAAAAAAAAAAAAGAATAAGAATCATAGTTTTGACTCCATCTTCAAATTTATTTAAGTATAGTTTCTAAAGCATTTGGTTGATTACAAATGCCAAGTGTACAAAATGAGTGGATTCCTTTAACAATTAAATTTTTAAATTGTTAGCTTATGTGTTTTATCCTACAAGCCCAATTGACACAAGTAGTCCCAGTAAAGTCTGTGGTATGACAACAGGAATGACTGACTAATAATATAAGTAAAACTTGCAGGATAAAAACCTTAAATTGGAGGACGTCTTTCATCCTTCTGAGTGTTAAACAACATTATTAATACTTGAAATTACTATTAAACCTTTTATCTGTATTAACAAGGACTTCTGTGTTTTAAAATCAAACAGTTCTTTTTCCAACTATGTGACTCGGGGATAGTATCCTGCTTAATTATGTGATTTCTTCCATTTATGCCTCCTTTATCTTTGAGTTTTTGTTTCCTTGTTTTTGTTAAAACACTTCATTTCATAACCCACATCCTTTAAGTTGTATACAAAAAAACTTCCAACATCAGTGTGCTGATCATACTTTATTTTATTAAAATAAGTTACAAGACCCCAGATTACTTTCCCATTTAATGGACAGATGACATAGGCATATTTTTTACTCTGCCTTGCCATTTCACAGTTTTATATAATGTGATATACTGTATCCATTCATTTTTTCTGTATTTACTTTTAAATAAGAGAATAAAAATGCAGTTACTGCAGAAAAGCAGTACCTGCTGTACTACTTGTACTACAAACTGAAGCACAGCAGATACAGGTAGCTTTATGGTTGTAAAGTGACTGTACATGAAGATCCTCAGAGTCACTGTTATTTTCAAGACTGTTGTCTTCCTGAAGTCTTCTTGACATTTGTCAATAATAACAAACCAACTGCTGTTTTGTAAGCTGTGCAACAAAATAAAGCTTGCTGAACACAATAAAAAGGGTTGCTTCTGAAAGATTATTTTAAAATTAAGTAGAATGATAGCTCAGACAACCTGCTGTCTGCCTTGGTACGCCTGCAGCTTCCCAGACACTTCATCTAGTGGTCAGTTGTTAAGGGCAATGTAATAGATGGCTGTAAGGTTTGGTTTATTTATAATCGTTCTCATTGCTGCATTTTCAACAAACAGTCTGTTTTCTAAATGAGGTCGATACATTCTTGAACCAGAGATTTCAAAACATTTTAGAGACCTGTCAAGGTCTGGCCACTTCCCAAATGATCTCAACAACCCTAATTTCTTAGAAGGGGTTGGACCAAGTGACATTCAGGGCTGAGGAGCAGCAAGTGATTGTCTCTGCTGCTTTTTCCACGTTGTCTTGAAAGTATGCTAGGAATAAAAATTGCCCACCAAAGAATGACTTTGAAAGAAAGTGTCAGTTCTTTGTGATAAAGTACTGCCCTAAATCAATTACTATTTGAACAAGAGCACCTTTTGCAGAAAAAAGCATGTAGTCTCAAAAATTTCCAGTGATGAAAATCTTGGTAAGTTGTCACAGTGATCAACCACTCTCACTTCTAAAAATCGTGCCTTATGTTGAATCACAGCTTGCCCAACTTTAACATCCAGTTATTAGTTCCTGCCATGCCATCTGAGGGCATTTATTCCAGCATTCATGTTTGCTGTGGTACCACAGAGTTCACCACTTTCTCTTTTTTTTTTTTTTTCCTCTCCCACATGTTTGTGAAATGTCTAGTCTAATCCAGGGGCTGACCACATTTCTCTTCACTGCCGCAGGCGCCGCACTGCAGCAAATGAAGCCGTCAAATTCCAGCGCAGCGTAGCAGGCACCCGCCAGCCTGCACCTCGGATGTCCCATGGACCCAAGGCTTGCCCAGTGCCTCCAGCTTCGGCACCCTGCCTTGCAGCTCTCCCATTCTCGTATATCCCAGCAGCTGGATATTAATAGGCTAGCACATTTTCATGGAGAAGAAGGTGGTGCATGAAAATTGCTTGGGACAGTGCCTGCCTGTGGAGGTGGGATGCAGAGGAATACCGCAGCTCATGGGGCTGTTGCCACACTGCCTGCGAAGCTGTCTTGAAAATTTTGGGACATAATAGGAGGGCTCAAAACTGAGCATTTGCTACAACAGTAAAAGTCATCTGAAAGAATTATGAACAGAGCAATGCTTGATGTTCAGCATACTGTATATAACCTAGAGGATGTGGGCATATGCATTTTATCTGTATCTTGATACTAAAGCCCTTCAGTGAAATGTGAAAGCATGATGGTATTTGCAACAACCAAGATTTTGCTCCATAACATTTCTAAAATCACCATGAAAATAATTCCTGCTTTGAGGGATCTTCCTTCCCTGGCTTTATATCAAAACAGCTACCTCTAAAATACCAGTAAAGAGCTGAATGCAGAAGATCATGTAAGAAAAAGGATATATTTTCTGGACAGAGCTTCAAGGCGTGAGGTGACCGAGTCCTGCAGGGCAGCTATGGCTTCACACTTACAGGATTCTTCAGTTGTTGTAAGACTGCTCGTTATGGCTCCTAAGAGAGAAAACAACATTTAGAATATTTCTGACAATTATCGAACATTTAAATCCCAGGAAAACGCTTGATTCTGCAGTGGGAGTTGAACTCATGCTGTTGAGACTACAGCAAGCACTGCAACCAGGACAGTCGGGAGGGAGGGATGGCAGTGAACATGGGCCAGTGCGTAGCCAGAGACACGAGCGTCATACTCCAGAAACAGGGCAGGCAAGAGAGAGCTTGACTCTAACTGAGGAGGTGGCAGAGCAGGGAGTTCATAGCCTGCCTACCTGGATCCTCTGCACTCTTTAAATTACACCATTATTGAGTAAAAAATAAAAAGAGGCCTGGGTGCAGGGACCAACCAGCCTCCCCCATCAACTCTAATCGCTAGACGAGAGTGAATCTTCCCTTCGCCTGTTCTCTCTCCCCCTCATCCAGAATATCCCCCACCTCAAAACATAAGGCACCCTGGGAAGTAGAGTGAGTGTGTTTAAGTGATGGAGACTGAGAAGAACCTGCAGTCCAGGTCTCCATCTTGTACGTAGTACTTTGACCATCAGACTATCCACACAGAGGAAGGCCACTGGCATCACTGTAAACAGAATCTATAAAATTAGCTCTATTTAAGGTGATGACCAACTTGGGCTTTTCTTCAGAAGAATCATTGAATCACAAAATGGTCTGGGTTGGAAGGGACCTCTACAGATCATCGAGTCCAACCCCCCAGCCATGGGCAGGGACATCTTTCACTAGATCAGGTTGCTCAAAGGCCCATCCAACCTGACCTTGAACACTTCCAGGGATGGGGCGTCCACAACTTCTCTGGGCAACCTGTTCCAGTGTCTCACCACCCTCATAGAAAAGGATCTCTTCCTTGTATCTAAATCTATCTATCTATAAAATCAAGGTTGCTGCCCTGTCAAAGCTGGATTGTAATGGCGTTTAGGGTACACATCACTCCCAAACACAGCACTTCTGAGAATGCATTAAAGTCCAAAGTTATGCCTCCAGGGAGTTTTGCAAGCCAAGCAGGAAGGCACCTGGTGATTTTAGGCACATAAAGAGTTGGTCAGTGTCAGAAATTGGTCAGTTTGCATCAGTTTCTGAGATGTGGGCGGAATTTAGATACCTAAGTCTTAGCTTGGGAAGGAATTAGAAGAATTTAATTTACCACTTGGCAAATAATACAAAAATGAAAGCAGGAACACATGTATTAATTTTAAATACTAAGCAATAGAGGCTCAGCTAAATCATCATTGTGTATCACCTCACAAGTACTCTTGGTTTGTAACATTAGCAATCCGCATGCATAGGGAGTATCATTTTTGATTCATCAAGAGGTGTGAACACAAGTCCATTCCAATGTCACATGAGTATGGATGGAGGGAACAACAACGTTCAAATGGGCCCAAATTAATTTAAAATCTGGTAGAAAGGCACAGCAATATTAACGGAGGAGTCAGAATAACAGAGAAGTAACCAGTCTGTTAGGAAAGAGAAAACAAGCATTGCCATACTCTGCAGTGATTCCATTGAATCTGTTCCTAGGTCTTCTCCTCAGTCTTCCAGACTTATCAGCCTCAGCTGTCCTCAAGAATTCCTTTTTCTCCATAATCCACCACAAAAACAGGGATGATCTCAAAGGGCTCAGAGAGAGGATAATTTGATTGTTGTATAATAACATGTCAGGCATCAGCTGATGGCTGTGAGTTCTTAGCTGCATGAAAGGCAACTTAACTTCACCTACTCCATAAAGAAAATAGGAGTTAAGGCAAGCTGCACCACTTGCTGCAGGCTAAGAGCAAACATATCAACAGCTACTGAAGCACCGCTACTGTAGTGAGATTACCATCTACGTCTGAGACCAGAATAATAAGCTTCCAAAGGCAGAGCCTCCTTAAAAGAGGGTCTACAATCATGAAATACCCTTTCAAGAAGTTATCAAGAAGGATTACTTGTATGTAATACCTGTCACTTTATACATGTATTTTTACGTTGTTTGCAAAGGCAACGACAGCAGATTATACAACTGTTTTTTCTGTAGATATATAAATGCATAGCTGATCAATGCCAAACAAATCATGTGAGCATTATAACTGTAAAACAATACAAATATTATACCTGGATACAATTTCTCTTTTTTTCTGAATTGTTTTGGTTTCTCTTTTTGCTTATCAATCATGCCAGTGGCATGGTTTCAGCTGAGTTAGAGTTACTTTTCTTCCTAGTAGCTAGCATAGTGCTGTGTTTTGGATTTAGCATGAGAAGAATGCTGATAACACACTGATGTTTTAGTTGTTGCTAAGTAATGCTAAGTAATGCTTAGACTAGTCAAGGACTTTCTTTTTCAGCTTCCCATGCTCTGCCAGGTGCACAAGAAGTTGGGAGGGGGCACGGCCCAAGATAGTTGATCCAAATCGACCAAAGGGCTATTCCATACCATATGACGTCATGCTCAGTATATAAACCGAGGGGAGTTAGCCGGGGGGCAGCGATCGCTGCTCGGGGACTGGCTGGGTGTCGGTCGGCGGGTGGTGAGCGGTTGCATCACTTGTTTTCTTTTCCCTGGGTTTTGTTTGTCTCTCTCGTTCTCCTTTTCATTACAATTATTATTATTATTATTATCATTATTATTATTACTATTATTATTATTTTATTTCAATTATTAAACTGTTCTTATCTCAACCCGTGGGTTTTCTTACTCTTGCCCTTCCGATTCTCTCCCCCATCCCACCGGGGAGGGGGAGGGTGAGCGAGCGGCTGCGTGGTGCTTAGTTGCCGAGTGGGGCTAAACCACGACACACTGATATTTCCATTTCGCAAGGAAACTGATGGCTGCTTGAATTACAGAAAAATGACTGAAATATATCAGTTTCAAAAGGTTGTTCATTCAGTGTTTCACTGAAAAAATCTATGAACAGATTCATTTCTAGCAGTGCAGAAATTCATTTGTCTCAGAGCCAATGTTGAAACTGGTGTCTTCTTGATTCCACTGAACCTGTATTTGTTCAGCTCCCTTCTTTGGAACGTTCCACCAGCTTTATGGTTGATGTACAAAGAAGAGCTGTTCAAGATTCAGCTGGAGGAAGGCCAGTTCAAAATATCACACCAACATGGTTGGTTTCCAACCAACTGCCAGTTAAGTTTTCAGGTTTGCATTTAAATTCTCCAGTGACAGATACAGATCCTCCTTGTATTATGTCTGTTTTAACAAAAATAATTTTCCAACCAACTTTGGCAACTGCCCAAGTGTACCCTGAAGTCTTCTACAGTCCTTCTGTGAAGTTTAGAGTCTTCCAGTATTTGATATTCAAAATCTTGGGCACTCCCGTTGCCACTGGGATGCCCAACAAGTCATACAAAACATGCTAGATTTGTGTTTTTACACTGCATTTATGTTTAAGTCCAGACCTACAAAAAATTACTATTTTTGCAGATGGTGTTTGGCTATATCCATCTGTATTATAACTTTGCTCTTACATAGGGTCCTTAGCCACTTGATGTAATGGCAAGTTATTCCTGCTCTGAACCAGAGATCAGGCTAGGTACTTCTTGAGGTCCCTTCCAACCCAACTTTACTTATGATTCTACATCAAATGGTGCAGAGGTTCTGCCAACAGTTGATGCCATTATTGCCCATGTGAAGGGAAAGCAGTTGGTGAGTTCATGCCTGCCCCAGTCAGCTTGGAGGAGTGGACAAGGACACATGGTTTAGCACTGCAGTAGTTCTTCTGACACTAGTTCTGTTCCCCTCTGGCCCCCCACCATCCTCCAAACACTGGTACGCAATTGAGTCCCATGCCCCACAGACAGATGCCGCAGAACCTTGCCTTGCCAATCACCACAGTTATTCCCATTTCATAAGGAAATGCAGATTATAACAGATTTTTTTTTTAAATACGGTGAAGTCCTTAAATGTGTGGTGATAGGTAAGAGTTAACTGTAGTTTTAAATACAATAATGGCTATAACTAAACAAGAAGGATCAAACTAGCTCAAAATGGTAGTGGAAACAGACAGAAAAGAATGAAAAGGGATTCTACTTTCAGGGAGTTAGTGAGTTGATAGAACGTTTCTCAAACGGATTAAAAGCATTTAACACATTAAAGAGAGGTACTTCCAATAAATATATTCAGGAAAAAAAAGCCATTAAATTATTACTTGAGCATGTTTTCTCATCTGGATTTAAGGTAAAGCCTTCATAGCAGTCACAGGTATACAATCCACCATTGCTCACACAGACCTGCTCACAGTCATGGGTTCCTGGTGCACATACATCAGTGCCTACAGAATGCATTTTGGAGAAACAGTTATCCAAAAACAAGATAACATTTTTTAATGCTTCCCAACGGCAATGCTTTTTCATGCTGGGAGCCTATCCTATGTGAATCTTACCAGGAACTACTGAGATGTGTAACTGATCTTGCCTTGGGGCAGCGAGATGAACTCATTGCCTTGCGGGGGTCTCCCTCATTGCCTTGCGGGGGTCTCCCTCATTGCCTTGCGGGGGTCTCCCTCGGCCCTTACGTTGTACAGTCTGTGCTCACTCTGACTGCAGCTGCCTAACCCTACCAGGTGTGAAGTGCCACATCACCTCCAAAGGCATGCTATGAAAAGTTTCCAGCACACAATAACTTTACAGTAAGGAGACCAGGAAGGAAAGAAACATTTTTTTAAAAAATTACATTTTTACTATAACACAAAGTTAGCTGAGAAGCTAAAGGAACAAACAGCAACGTGAAATTCAGCCTGGAGGGGAGGACACCACCTCAGACTGCCTCCTGCTCGGTGGTACGCAGTTTCCGCAGTACTGCGGAGCGTGTGACTGTGTGACTAATCCCAGCTCTTCTCTCTTCAATTATTTCTTAGTTCTGGGTTTGCTGAGTATTGCATAATTGCAGTTTTTTAAACACAGCGGAGGCCTTAGTTATTAGGTGATAAAGAAAGACCAAATGGTAAGCAGTTACTAGCACTGTTGCATGTAAAGTGCTTTTTATCTCTGAACACCGCTTGAATTGGAAAAGGCAGAGTGACACAGAACCGTCTTATAACACTTGCATGCATGTGAAAGTTTCTCAAAGAGACCCAAATATCTTAACCTGGTAATGAGAGCTGTTTCAATACATGTACTTAGCTGGGGAGGGTATGGGGGGGTTAGGGAACAGCAATCTGCTCTTACTTGAGCAAGTCTTCTTGTCCGGATTCAGGGTGTAGCCTTGGTAGCAGTCACAGGTATAGAACAGATCGTCTCTCACGCAGACCTGCTCGCAGTCGTGCCTTCCCGGTGCGCACATGTCGACAGCTAAGGAAGGCATTCGAGAAGAGAAGAATATTAATCAATAGCCACACGTCAGCCTTTTTAGCTGGTGTTAGTAATTCCCATTTGCAAACGTATTTTCATTTGGATTCAAACCAGGATGTTTTTATTGCGTGTCAGCACACTATTAGCCATAGTAGGGTATACAGAGTGTGTTTTTATCTGGCTATCAACATCACAAAATTAATACGATTCTTGGAATACTGGCCATGCTCTTTTGCAGTTGTAACAGATTACAAAAGGAACTGAACTAGCAGTGACCCAGTTACAAAATAATTATCCAAAGGAATTTCAGAGAACAAATATCTGGATTTTAAGAGACTATTTGGCATTATTTCAGCTCTAATTGAGTTGGATAAGACACTTTTATGGAGTGAAAAGATCACAAACAGAAGGGTATAAATGGCTGCTAAAAAAGAGAGAGACGTGGCACCCGCTGCCAGTTACAAAGTGGGTACTTTATGTGTGACGCTGATATTTTCTGCCAAATTTAACACATCAACTCTGAAAGGGCAAGCTGAGAAGGAGTTTCTATATTTGGATATCTTTGCAGTAAGGAGGTCCAGTAAGGCACAGGCAAAGAAAGAAAGAAGGAAGGAAGGAAGGAGGGAAGGAAGGAAGGAGGGGAGAGGAGGNCTAGACTATTTTTATTATATCACAAAGACCTGGCTGGTTGAGAAATCATTAGCAGCATACTGCAAAATGAGATTCAGAACGAAAAGCAAGCAAGCGTATTAGGGAAATAATCTGAAATTTGACTATGCGGGGGGAGAATCAGTGCTATGAAAGGAGGTTCAGGATTGGACTCCCAAAGGGGATGCCTAACTGAATTCACATTCCCTCACAGATGTTTATTGTGTCGATATAATGCCAGGTGAGAGATAATCTTAGAACTATATTTACAAAATCAGCTCCTAAACTAGGCAGGAAGAAATATTGAGGCCCTCTGGCTTCGGCTCTTTGAGATGCAAAACATATGACTTAATTGGAGAGATTTGCCTAGGAACCTCCTGGAATTGGAAGCCTAGGTTCAGCGCTTTGTCATACAAAGTGTAGTAAGGCAAGGGATTATGATGGAAGTGGAAAAAAGGATGTTGTGTGAATAAATCATCAGTGAGACATCCAAATGAAGAGTGAAGTTCAAATCCTAATCAAGTGAAAATAATATAGAATACATATTAATTTGTAGGTACTATATACTTATATGTACATCCTTAAGTACCAGCTACATCTATGCTCCTATTCTCCACAAGAGCCCCAGCACTGGGAAAGAACATTTCCTTCCACCCTCTAGAGCTCTAAGGCTGGAGTATTTTTTAAGGTCCAAACACATCCACCAGAAAGAGCGATCACACTCATGACGCACAGGTCTCAAATTATTACTGAAAACATGTAGAAAAAAAGTTGCACTGTGTTTTCAGGAATTGTACAGAAACTCTTGGATAATTTGTCAGAAAAATAACAGAAATTAACCTGATTTTTTAAAGTTACTTGGTTTTAGGTGAACACAGTATTTCCTTGATCAGGTCTTACCTGAGCAAGTCTTCTTATCTGGATTCAGAGTGTATCCCTCAAAGCAGCCACAGCTGTAGGATCCATCATTACTCAGACAGACTTGTGCACAATCATGCCTTCCAGCCGCGCACATGTCCGTGGCTGTGGTGAACCACATTTTAGAGACAAAAGCTGTTAAACCCTCCCAGACACCCAAGCGTTTTAAATGCTTCAACATTTATAAGTACAATTTAATTAGGATTCAAATTAGGATTCAACTGGTGCCCTACTACATTATCATATTATGCTGCAGACAACTGAATTCAGTTACTAATTACTTAATGCAGGAGGCAGATGTCTGGACTGCAGGACATTACTATACCACGTCTCACGCAATCTGATTTTCATCAGCAATTCTAACAGCCCTGAATAACCCCGGTAAGGATGAAGCTAAAACACCATACTGAGATGAGCAATAACCTGCCACACGTCAAGGCAGAAGCTGTTGCAATATTAGCAGTAACTATGATGAATCCAAATTTAACTTCATACTTTCATCCATGAGCTGAAGGCAGGCACAAAAAGCCAGGCATGCTATGTAGAAATGCTATTAAATGGCAAAGACATATAAAGCCTAGCGAGAACAAAAGCAAACAAACAAACAAAAAAGCAGGAGCACTAGAACATTACGTTCTCTCTTCAGAAATAAGAAGAGTGAAAATTTCAGTGAGAAGTATGCTTATGTGCTCTCAAAGGGAGGGATGCACTTACCAGTTATAAAATAGCTACCCTAAGGCTGGCGCTGCTCAAAACTTCGGGATTCAAAGAAACAACTCCAGAGAAGTATTTGAGGAAGAACAGGTTTTATAACAGGCTAACTTTTCAGGGTGACAATTCAAGAAGCTGCTGCTGGTGTAAGATTGGGGTTGCTATATCACAGATCCCTGCACAGCTTGGAAGCAGACGCAGCAAGCCATTAAAAAAAAAAAGAGTTTCGACAGGAGAGATGGAGAGGACAGGGGAAGATCATCAGGTTTTAAGTTCTCTATGGACTAGTGGCACTCACTGTCCAATGGAGACACAGTGCTGGTGGGCATGTCTGGAATAGGTTCATCCTCTCCCAGGGACTAAGTGATGTTTATGACGTACAGTGAAGACCATAAAATGGTAGGTAAGTGCCAAACTGCATTGTTGTAATCAACAGGTTTAAAGAAAAATGCCATTTTACTGTTACTGGAACCAATGGGAAAGTGTACAGGTGAATTATCATTTTAAGAGTTGATGTCTGTAAGCAATTTTTCAATTAGAAACAATGAAGGTAACTCACAGAAAACACATCCATGTCTCCATGAGTTTTATATATTATAGTAGCCTTTAATCCTTACCTGAGCAAGTCGTCTTATCTGGATTCAGGGTGTAGCCTTCATAGCACTCACAGACATAGGATCCGTTGTTACTCACACAGATCTGATCACACTCGTGCCTTCCAGGTGCACACATGTCCACAGCTGCGAGACACACGTTGCAGAAACAATTCAGTGTTAATAAAAAGTAGTTTGGGGTGGAGTGCATATTCACATTTTCGAATATATTTCTATTTGGAAACAACTCAGAAATGGCAATAGGAATTGAAGGAATTAGAGTAAGTCGTAAGAGAAAATATCTATACAGTGTCTACATCTGAAGACCTTGTTTTGGCATCTGGCCCTAATGAATGGTTCTGCAGGCATAATAAAAAGGATGGTGATGGAATCAAACTACTTCTTGCTATTACTTGCAGTAAACTTATTTATTATTTATTATTAGATTTATTATTATTGAAGGAGATACAGATGTTCACTGTTTCAACAGAAGTACACAAGTAGCTTCTCAAATCCAATTACGGTGTTAAAAAGTGATTTTTTTTTTTTCTAGTTGAACACATTTACCAAAGGAGTAATACCTGAGCAGGTTCTCTTATCTGGATTGAGCGTGTAGCCTTCATAGCAATCACAAAGGTAGGATCCGCCGTTACTCACACAGACCTGCTCGCAGTCGTGGGTCCCAAGCGCACATACATTCGCAGCTGCAAAGGCCGTTTACAGAAAAGGCGTTTCAGTCATCCCAAAGGAGAGAAACGGTCATTAATAATTTATGCTTACGAAAGTACATCTTGAACTGTTTGCTGGATTAGTAGTAGTAAATGTCAGTGCTGGGTCACTGTCACAAAAGTTACAGGCATCTTTTACATCGTTCTGTAGCCAGAAGAAAGAGGCCATAAACAGCGCTGGAACAACCGCACTGAAATAACTCAGCACCTGAGGTGGCAGAAAGGTAAGATTAATCTGAAAAGGGCACAGCAGGGAGAGAGAGATTTTAAGCATTTAGTAACATTACACTGGAAATGAGAACTCAGCAATGAAAAGGACCTTCTGGCTTATTGTATCCATTCCCCTTCTATTACAGAGAACCAGTTTAAATAATCCCAAAATGTATCAGTCGCTGTCTGGCAGCATGCTAACTTCTCCTCACTGGCATACAACCTGATTTATGAATTCCTGCTGCACTGTAAAAAACTCCCATGTAAACTGAAATGTGACAGAAAGCACAATAAATAAAATAATACAATAAAATAAAACAAAACAAAATAAACCAAAACAAAATAAAATAAACTGCAATAGAAAGAGCATCAAGACCAGGAGGAAAAGAAAAATGACTCACAGGCACTAAGATAACACAGTCTTCTCAGGGATGAAGAGAGTGTCTGCGTAATGATGGTCCAGACGTATCAGCCAGCAAAGAAACCCACCAGTGCAAGATGGGTATGTAAGGGCTGCAGCTGCCTTGTTCCATCAGGTTTAAAAAGTCAAGACCAAAAGAGGATATGGAGGAAAGTCTCTACAGTAAGGTAGCTTTACAGGCATGTGAACCTCCTAAGTGAAGGACAGTGCAGAAATAATGTCCAAACCTCAAACAACAGAGAAGCTGAAACTGCAAACTGCAAAATGAGATTCAATTTTCGGGGACCAGCTAATTCCCCAGCAGAGAGCACGGCTATCTCATCAGACTGAGAAAACAGAAAACAGCGATAGGAAAAGCAGCGTGATGGATGGCAGCCGATATAAGTGTGTTGTGGTGACAGGGCAGACAAAATGTCTGTTGTAACGCTGGGCGCTCTCTGCAACGCGCTGTGTGTGCTGACAGTCTTTTCCTTCACAGATGGTCTAACTAAGTAACTAATTAACTTCCGACTAATTTTTCTTAAGTGTATTTAGCTGTGGATCTGCTGTTTCTTTGGTCACCTCAAGATGCCTCTGTTTCTTGCCACAGCCTGTAAAGGAATCCTAGATACTCAAACTTAGATGATTTTTAGATTGCTAAATTTAGATGAGATGAAAAAGGGAAGGGGAGAGGGAAGGAGGGAGAAAAAAAAAAGTGGAGGAAAAAAGTGGGAAGGGGGAAAAAAGGGGGAAAGGAGGGAAAGAAAGAAGGGAGAAAGGAAGGAAAGAAAGGAGGAGGAAATGAAAGGGAAAAGGAGAAAAATGGGAAGACAAGTCTGTTATTACCCGGGATTTTAAGTAGATGAGTAGTTATGATGTGGATATTGACTACTGCTAAAATCAAACTCTAAAGCAATAGTGGTGAGAGAAGAAATGAAAAGCAAGAGTGCTTGAATCTTCCCATGTATTTCTGAATGCAAGGCAACATAGTCCATTTTCCAAAACATGGAAGATTTAGATGTCCCCTAATAAGGCTGATAGAAAGCGTGTCTTGTATTTCCATTGGCAAAAACAAATCTCAAACCAAGACGTGTGTTTTCATTCTGCTACACCCTTGGGAGTAAGAGAATTCATCTCCATGACTTATGAACAAAATCTGTGGGTGATATTTTCAACCATAACTGAGAAGCTCAGACTCAGATAGTCAGATTTTTGTGGTAGGAAAGTCAAGCTTCCACTGACTTGGACACCAATTCAAGGCTAAGATTTTCCATCTCCAGGATGGTCTCATGTTGAATGATGCTCTCAATGCATCAAGAACTTAATCTCAGCCAACTATTTTGCCCCTGAACATTAGTTTTCCTGTTTTCAGTTCACCCAACAAACAAATTTATTTGGCTCGGCCAAAGCAAAGAAAATCCTAATTGACACTGGTGAGTCTAGATTTCTGACCAAAAAGCAGTCTGGAGCTGGAAAAGACCCAGTTTACCCACACTGTCTTACAAGACCCTCTTAGATTCATTTGGTTTGTAGGAGCCTTTTGAAAAACTATTCCCTTTACCCCATTTTTGTCCACAAACCCCACAGATTCTGGCTAATTGCATGCAGGCAACTCAGAGTGACACTGGAAGTGCATATGTGTGAGCTCTCTCTGCTTTATCCTCCAGCTTAGCAGGGGCGTAATTCCTGTGCTTCGGCACAATAAACAGTGCGTTTACTCTTAAGAACAACAGATTTTAATTTGGTGCTATGAAAGACCTTGCTTTGGCGAGAACATAGGTGGAAAATTAGTGCTATGTTCACAGCACACATACCCGTCCAGCTAGGTGGGCACTTGTACCCACTTCCAGCTACCAGAGAGAGGATGTGGTCACATCAGCAGCACAACATGCTGACAAGCCAAACCTCAAGGCATTTCCTATGCTAACTATTGGGCGAAGTGTCCTGTCTGCAGATGGTCCTACACATTTATTTTCTACCTAGAAAAAGAGGTCTGTTCACTCTAAGCATATTCAAAAGGTATGGTGGTAGTTTTTAATAAGGCTCTGAAATAACAAAATAACACATTGCCAACCAAGTTCCCAAGGCAATGGCTGTTATTTTAATTCTCTTACAATGTTCTTTACACCTGATTTTACCCATTACTTACTGGAGTCTTATTTTGCAATTAATTTCCGTAGAAATTTACTAGAAAAATCTACTTCATACAAGTTTTTTAATTGTCAAAAAATTCGTCGTTTGATTTTTGTGCGTAGGGCTGTGGCATAGCTAGCTATAGGCAGTTCTAAATACTCCAGATACATGACTTTTTTTTTCTGCAAATGACACTAACAACCCACACTGGCCTAGCATCGTTAGTGGAGTTCTAGCCCAAACCAAATACACATCCAGCATTTTTCCAAGACCAACCCTCAAAGAGCAAAGCTAATTCAACCCATCCAACAGGAGGTGCAGATACAGCTCCCTGTCTAAATCACGTTGCAGAGAAACACAGAAAGGTGTGAAACTGGCACATCGAAAAAGCCCAGCAATGCCTGCAGAGTGAAAGCCCATCCTGAGATGACCTGCCGTTGTGTTGGGGCACTTCATCCTGCACCAAACATCTCAAGCTAGCGTGGCGGTTCACCTGACACACTGATTGTCCTACTCTGAATCTATAAGGAGCCCTTCAGAACCACACTTCCACCCTCCTTGCTTCCCAGCCAGATGGGAAAAGAAATGAGCAGACTGCACAGCTCCAGCGTGCGCTCTCGGTAAATCAGTAAATATACATAGCCTAATCCCGGCCAGATTGCCGTGCTTTCTCTTGCATTAAATTGAACCAAGGTCAATTTGGCACGAGGAGGTCCACTGAAATCAGGTCTGTTACTTGCATGGTAAGGTCACTATTCAAAATGGAAGGTCATTACTTGGCCTCCAGCGAATAAAAAGGGTTGACTTGTTTGCCCAACAGATAGCAAAGGAAGTATTTAAATGTGATACATAACACTTCTCAAAAACTTCTTTCTTAGGGAGTGGAACCACAGCAGGAGCCAAAAGGAGCCAGATTACACTACCCTCTTGGACTGACCACCTTACCACAGAAAGTAGCTCTGAATTTGGATGTCAGTTTTTCGATCACACCATAGGTCTCCACATAAAAGACATGTTCATCCAGTGGTTCGCTGGCCATTAGCCTCAGGGACTGCATGTCTGCCCGGTCCACCCCAACTGCATAGATCTCAATGCCAGCTGTCCGGGCGCTTGCTGCCACATCTTGAACCTGGTCTTGTGGTCGTCCATCTGTCACAACAATGACCACCTTGGGGATATTGAAGGTTGCTGGCCGGGTGCCCATTTCCTCAGTGAAGACTTCATCCATGGCAGTTTGGATGGCGAGGCCGGTCATTGTGCCGGCAGACAGGGGCTCAATGTGAGAGATAGCCTCCTTCATAGATGCTTTATCAAAGTAGGTCCGGAGGGGAAACTCTATCTTGACAGTGCTAGCGTAATTCATGACCGCCACACGGGTTGTTCTTTCACCAACATCCAGAGTATCAATCATTTTTGACAAAAAGATTTTCACTTTCTCAAACTCTTCAGGTCGGACACTACGGGAGCTGTCTATGATGAAGACGAGGTCTAGGGGCCGGTTCTTGCAGGCAGCGTCTGTCAAGAGGGAAGGAAAACACTTCAGTCATCTCCTACACAGGACCAGAGCTCTCACCCTAGGGCGGTGAGAGCTGTCGTGGCAAACTGCTCCTACCAGATAAATGCTGGCACTCTTGATTCTCTAAGAAGAGGCTTAAAATTATAGTGAACAACATGTTATTTTTTATATATGTAATATATATAAAAAATAGATGTGTATCTACATTCAATATATAATACATATATTTATGTTATTATATAAATTCTTAAATGTTCATTTTGACAAGTAATAAATAATTGAACTTTTCTAAGCATTAAAAGATGGGTCCACATTTGAGCCCACAAAGTGTCTAACTATCCTTGAAACAAAGGGTTGTAGTTTGCATGTAAAAACTAACACAGAAATGTAGCAATGACATATAAATGTACTTACTTTTTATTTTTATAAAAATAAAGCCTGAATTCCATTTTTATAAGCTATAGAAAGAAAATGGTAAAACAACTGGCTAGATTGCATAGTGAACAGATCCTAACAGTATTTTTTATGGTAGTTACAATATAGATTGCTGATGAGGAATTATTGTTTGTAACTCACAAACCAAAGTACACAACAAGAAGAAATAAAGGCCAACAGAAAAAGATGCAAATGATGCTGTGATAAAGGCTTCTTTAGAAGTTGTTACTGTTTGAAGGCTTCTAGAGCAGAGAAAAAATTGAACTTACTATTTATGAAGTAATTTTACATGTAAAAATGAACATTTACAGGAATATTTCTAGCTTCTAAAATTCCTCGCTGACATATAAATCTAGACTGAAACAGAAAAGCCACAGCTCAGATCAGAGACAAGCATCACTTCCAGGGAGATGAAAAATAATCAAGACAGCAATAGCAAACAACCTAAGCTGTACCCTCTGTCCCCTGATATCCTGACCTGACATTGACGATACCATCAAGGTATGGATTCGTACTGCTGGTTTATGAAAAATAGACAACCCAAAAGCACAGTATTTCTACAAAAGAGACATTCCCGCTCAACAGTGCATTAAATAGCAAAATGTGAGGAGTTCGGTTTGAATATGCTCCCTGAAGAGCTGTTTTGGGAACGTGACACACCTTTCCCAACTACTATTGGTTGGCTTTTATTATCCCATCCCAGTTAAAAAAAAATAAAAATTCTTCACAAGTCTCTTAAAAGTAGAGGTGAAAACAGCACTTTTTTTCCCAATGCATTAAAAAACTTTTTTCTCTTGTGCAAGTGAAAAGGGAGGGAAAAAAATCAAATTGCACAGATACATTTTACTTCCATCAGGAAACACAGTAGTAGAGTTGATTTTGCCTTTGGACAGAGTAACGGACTGGATGAATCTAGGATCCCGTCCAGGTAGAGTATATATAATTCTACATGCATCCCGTAACTCAGTTTTTGCATAAGGATTTAAGAATGGCTTTGTGCCCTTTGGAAAACGAAGAAAACAGGGAGAAATGTTTGTGCATGCATGCGTAGCTTAAGACATGAAAGAAAAAAGAGACACGATGTTTGTCCTACAAAAAAAGACCAAACCCGATTTGTAGGCAGAAGAATTGTCTTTTTTAGATTAGGAAAAAAAATCTTTTCAGCAGCCTGATCCTTCTGCGAGTCTGAAAGAGATGTTTTGAGAAATGAACACAGGTAGGGAAGTTTGAGAGGTTAGCAAGGCCAGCTTTGCATTAAAAAAAAAAAAAAGTCGTTGGCACTTCTGCCTACAGGCGCACGGTCCATGGGCCACTGCAGCCACAGCAAGGTGGCCCTGGGGCGTATCTTCCCTGTAGTCGTTTGTAAAACTAAGCAGGGGAAGCACCCCAAAAGAAGCAGTGGCAGTGGCACCCGGAGCGGCTGGGTGGCAGCGAGCAAAGCGCGTAGCGAGCGAGCCGGAGGGCCTGGCCGACGGGGAGGGCTGCCCGGCGGGGGGGGCCGGCTGCGGGGAGCCGGCAGCTG
>VYZW01005713.1:1225-14909 GCA_013401315.1 Balaeniceps rex
CTTCAAGAGAGCTAACTTTGGCCTCTTCAGGGACCTACTTGGAGGAATCCCATGGGTTAGGGCTCTAGAACTTAGGGGTGTCCAAGAAAACTGGTTAATATTCAAGCATCACTTTCTCCAAGCTCAAGATCGATGCATCCCTGTGAGTAAGAAATCAAGCAAAGGGGGCAGGAGACCTGCGTGGATGAGCAAGGAGCTTCTGGTAAAACTCAAACGGAAGAAGGAAGTTTACGGAATGTGGAAAAAGGGACAGGCCGCTTGGGAGGAATATGGGAACGTTGTCAGAGTATGCAGGGATGCGGTGAGGAAGCCTAAGGTCCACTTGGAATTAAATCTGGCAAGGGATGTCAAGGACAACAAGAAGGGCTTCTTCAAGCACATCAGTAGCAACAGGAAGACTAGGGAAAATGCGGGCCCACTGCTGAACGAAGTGGGTGCCCTGGTGACGGAGGATACAGAAAAGGTGTAGTTACTGAATGCCACCTTTGCTTCACTCCTTATTGCTAACGCTGGCCCTCAGGAATCCCAGACCCTGGCGGTAGGAGAGAAAGTCTGGAGAAAGGAAAAACTTCCCTTGGTCAAGGAGGATTGGGTTGGAGATCATTTAGGCAAACTGGACACCCACAAATCCATGGGCCCCGATAGGATGCACCCACGAGTGCTGAGGGAGATGGCAGATGTTATTGCTAAGCCACTCTCCATCATCTTTGAAAGGTTGTGGAGAACAGGAGAGGTGCCTGAGGACTGGAGGAAAGCCAATATCACTCCAGTCTTCCAAAAGGGCAAGAAGGAGAACCCAGGAAACTACAGGCCAGTCAGCCTCACCTCCATCCCTGGAAAGGTGATGGAACAGCTCATTCTGGATGTCATCTCTAAGCATGTGGAGGAATAGAAGGTTATCAGGAGTAGTCAACATGGATTCCCCAAGGGGAAATCACGCTTGACCAATCTGATAGCCTTCTATGATGGCATGACTGGCTGGGTAGATGAGGGGAGAGCAGGGGATGTAGTCTACCTTGACTTCAGCAAAGCTTTTGACACTGTCTCCCATAACATCCTCATAGGTAAGCTCAGGAAGTGTGGGTTAGATGAGCGGACAGTGAGATGGATTGAGAACTGGTTGAATGGCAGAGCTCAGAGGGCTGTGATCAGCGGTGCAGAGTCTAGTTGGAGGCCTGTAGCTAGCGGTGTTCCTCAGGGGTCGGTACTGGCTCCAGTCTTGTTCAACGTATTCATCAATGACCTGCATGAAGGGACAGAGTGTGCCCTCAGCAAGTTTGCTGATGATACAAAACTGAGTGGCTGATACACCATGAGACTGTGCTGCCATTCAGCGAGACCTGGGCAGGCTAGAGAGTTGGGCGGAGAGGAACCTAATGAAGTTCAACAAAGGCAAGTGTAGGTCCTGCACCTAGGGAGGAATAACCCCATGCACCACCACAGGTTAGGGGTTGAACTGCTGGAAAGCAGCTCTGCAAAGAAGGACCTGAGACTCCTGGTGGACAACAAGTTAACCATGAACCAGCAATGTGCCCTTGCTGCCAAGAAGCCCAATGGTATCCTGGGGTGCATTAGGAAGAGTGTGGCCAGCAGGTTGAGGGAGGTTGTCTTCCCCCTCTACTCTGCCCTGGTGAGGCCACATCTGGAGTACTGTGTCCAGTTCTGGGCTCCCCAGTTCAAGAAAGACAAGGAACTACTGGAGAGAGTCCAGTGGAAGGCTACGAAGATGATTAGGGGACTGGAGCATCTCTCTTATGAGGAAAGGCTGAGAGAGCTGGGTCTGTTTAGGCTGGAGAAGAGGAGACTGAGAGGGGACCTTATCAACGCTTACAAATATCTTAAGGGCAGGTGTCAGGAGGATGGGGCCAGACTCTTCTCAGTGGTGCCCAGCGACAGGATAAAGGGCAACAGGCACAAACTGAAACACAGGAAGTTCCATCTGAATATGAGGAAAAGCTTCTTTACTTTGAGGGTGACAGAGCACTGGAACAGGCTGCCCAGAGAGGTTGTAGAGTCTCCTTCTCTGGAGATATTCAAAACGCACCCGGAGGTGATCTTGTGCAACCTGCTCTAGGTGAACCTGCTTTAGCAGGGGGGTTGGACTAGATGATCTCCAGAGGTCCCTTCCAATCCCAAGCATTCTGTGATTCTGTGATTTTCCTCCCTTAAGGTCTGTGTCCTCAGGTTCCCTACACATTTATTTATATATAGTAATGTAATGGCTCATAATAATCTTTCCTTTTTTAAAAAAACAATGATCTTTCCTAAGTGTATGAGTCAAGGGGCACAATAGCATTAATCAAGCAGCACTAGCCTTAAATATTAAGACCATGCTGGCCTCTCTAAATGCAAGCACTGTCAAGTGATTGTCTCAACACAGCACTTTACTTTAGATAACAGAATGCTGGGATATATACTTCTGATTTCATATAATAACATGAAAGTGTTCTGTGCTTGTAGAGTTAAACAACTTCTTTAGAAGTATGTCTAGTACAGTAGTTTATTATGCATAGTTAAATCATTGATTTCTTATGCATACTCATTCGAAACTGAAGAGATGTTCTGTAGCAATCCAATGCACTTACATTTAACATCCTTATGACAAAAGTAAACAAAAAAAATTCATCACAGTACTGTTCAGCTTCGAAAAAGAGAGTTACAGAGATATGAAGATACTAGTTAAAAATGTTAAAAGGGGCAGACAAGGGAGTTACCTTGCCTGTCTGATGGTGAATCTTTAAGGACACCAAACTGCAAGTGCATACCTAGTAAAGAAGGCTTCAGGAAGGGCATAAGAAAGCCAGTGTTGTTAACACTAGGATAAGATCAGTTATTAAAAGCAAGAAATAATCCTTCAAAAAGTTAATGTCATGTTTCAGGGTATAACACAAAGTTTTCTTTCAAATGCTAGCAGGATAAATGTAAAATACAGTAAAACAAACTTAAAAGCAGTTGAGGAACAACTTGTGAAAAACAAAAACTAATAACCCCTTTTCAAATCAACAAAACAAGGAATGCTGCCAGAGTCTGTAAGACTGGTAGATGAATTAGCATATAAAAGGAGTATGTAGCAGAGATACAGCCATAACCTAAAACTGAATGATATTTTGTTTCTATGCTTACTGTAGAGGAGCTTGGAGAGATTCTCAGACTGGTAGCTCTTTGTGAACAGATAAATTCAACTTGAGAAAAATAACCAGTCAAAATCTTATTTACTTGGTGATCAAAATAGCAGAACTAGTTACTGTGGTGTACTTCTCAATTAATACCCTTTTTGTTCCAGAGGACTAATTAATGTTATGCTAATATTTAACAGAGATTCCAAGGAAAATAAAGGAATTTCAGATTCAGAGAATACAGATTACAGAATCCAGAACACAGAATGACAGAATCCAGAATCAAAGAATACAGTTTCAGCTCTGACAACTGTAGCGGGTACATTAGTAGAAACTATAATAAAGAATAAAATTAGTGGATGAATGTATAAATGAGATATTTGGAGGAAGAGTCAAAACAGCTTTTTTGAAAGACAGACATTCCTCATATATTTTGGAAGTCTTCTGAAGCCATCAGCAGAACTTTAGATACAGTTTATTTAGATTTTCAATCAGCCTTTAGCACCGCCTTCAGCAAAGTCCCTTAAATTATGCAGCCATAGAGTAGAAAGCAAGCACTTTTTCACACATCCAGAAGTAAACTTCCAGAAATCATTGCCAGAAGGTTGGGGAGGCAGACAGGATTGTACAAATTTAGGGGCTACAGGCCTGTAAACAGACACCAAAGGAAATAGTCCTCTTACAAATGTCCTCTGACATAAGGAACCAAATGTGGATGCTGGAGGAAACTACAGAGAGGGTTAGATCACTGAAAGTAGTCAGGTTCATGTGCTCTCTCCAAATAGCATCTCCCTGCTGCCACTGTTGAATACAGTATGCTGGGCCAAAGGGACCAGCAGGGCATTTTTTATGTTCCTGTCTGGACATGGTGACAAATACATGCACGCAGATCTTAGCCCTCTCCCTACTCTAAAGAAAGGTGCAGCAAAAAAAAACCCCTAATGCATCCCTCTAGTCTGGAAATCAACATGCACAGGTACCAGGAACAGACTTTTCTGAGCTGACAGTTCATCAGACTGGTAACTAGCAACCCTCATCAACACCCCTATCACACTTACTTACCTGTTCCCTCTCTCATTCCTTGGATTTTGACGGGAACAGAGGGCACCAGAAGTTTGCATTAAATATGTTGTACAAAACCCACAGTGAGCTTCAAGCAGTTTGTTACCTTACACTGGTGTTCACTGAATCAACTGAGTCTGAAAATGTCTGAACAAGACTGGCCTGCTGCTTTCTTCTCTGGTGGGAGTGGTGGGACCTTGATGGTTTGGATCTTTTTCAGCAAAGATATACACAGTCCAGGAGTCTTGGCATACATGCCTGCTTACATGTTTTCTGTGACAGTCTTCAGTATTTCACTTTTTATACCAAGCAAGCCTCAGCTTGATGAGGCTGGGAAAACTATGTATTACTCAGTGGCATAAGCCTTATTTCATATGCAATATGTGAAAGAGTTACAATGTTTGTGGTAATGCTGCAGCTGACAATGTAGCTGTGTGCAAAACCAGCTGCCTGAAGCACTGGAAGCATCTACTTCCTTGTGTTACATTAGACCAATATATACATAGATAGCAAGTGCTGTTTGCTGCCTAGCTACTTTCACAATTGATATATGCATGGTTAGTGTGATCTTTAGGACCAGTGGTTGTGCCCAGTTTGGCAGTCTCAGGCAATGGCATCAGCTTCCACTGGAACATTGTGTTGATAGCAAGCCAGATGTGCTCACACTCAGCATAGGTGCAAACACACTTCTCATATACGCACCAGCCACATCCAGGACACACTCCTTACCCCTTCATCCCCTCTGTGATGGCCTGAGAGACGGTACTAGGGCAGGAAAAGAAATCTGCTCATGGATGAATTCTGGGAGTCAATGGAGGAGCAAGCCCACTGCCAGGTGCAAAACTGGGAGGAGAGGAAATCCCTCAGAGAGCTCAGGAAGATTCAGGGCCTGTTTCCCAGAGATCATCATAAGCAGCCTCATGAGACTGAGCAGAAGCCCCGACTCTCACCCTGCATTTAGACCTGCCAACACAACCTGACCATGCTGCAGTTTGCAGAGGAGAGGCCAGGGCAATGATCACACGTTGGAAGCCAGGAAAGACTTATTTCTTCACTACTGCTTCAGCACACACTGAGGTAAATTATATGACATTCCTGTTCTGTGTCTCACCTGTCTTCAGCTCATATGAGGATAATGCCTCTTGAGCATGACCACAAATCAAAGACACAGCAGCAGGGGCGAGCAGCCATTGCCTGGGCTGTTGGTCAATGCTGCCAGCATAGGGGGTCTGGCTCATTCCTTAAGCATGTTGTAATCATATGGCATGCAAGCATGCCTGCTGCATTAGAGACTTGTGGGTGAGTAAATGAAACAGTCGTGCGGGATAAGAATGAAGGTAGGCGGCATGGTTTATCAGCCACATTTTATTACTGTGCTCTAAGGCCAATGGTCACTCCCTGGAGTGGATCCGAGAGGCAATACAGACATATCTGTATTAAAAAAGCCCAACCCACTGCATTTACCTTGGGCTTGAGTGCTCACCTACAGGTGATTTGCAGCCAAATATTCCAGTGATTTTAGGACTATTGTAAGTTCTGCCCAAGTTTCAGAGGCCTATTTTATGTTTCCTGTGATCACTCACAGCACTCTTCATCCCTTTTCCCTCTTCAAGGCCAGCCAGCATAGCAGTCTGTAGTATTTGGTCTTTTCTACTGCACACAAGGGTACTAAATACAACATTTGTGAATAGGGAGATGCCTGGCTTAAAGAAGCAAGAAAAAGTAAAGAGATAGGAACGGAGATGTCTCACTTGTAAGAAACAACTGTTTTAAGTAGCTCACACACTCCTTTTCCCAGCGGATCAGCCAGCTGCCCAGTCTCCTCAGAAGCGGAATACACACACCTGCTTTGCCAGGGCAACAGCTTGTTTCTGCTCTTCGTGTTTATTTAGCTGTAGCGTTCGTAAACGCCAACGTGTATTTCGTAAAGGTTTACCTTCTAAAAACTTTTATAAACACCAGTGTACGCCAGCGACTTGCCGCCACCGCCCACACCCTGCTGCCGCGGCCCCACCCCCGCAGGACCAACGGCTTCCCCGCAGGGCGGGGCCCGGCCTTCCGTTACCGCTCCTGCGGGCGCGCGCGCCTCAGCTCGGCCGACGTCTCTGCCGCAAAGTCTCATGGGAGTTGAAGTCCTCCAGGCTTCCTTTCCCATGGCGGGCTTCTAGCTCGTAGACTACCTGTCCCACAGAGCCTTGCGAGGGGGCCTGGCGCCCGGAAGGCGGCTCTGGCAGCTGGTGGCAGGGCGGCTAGTTCAAGTTGCCATAGCGGCGAGGTGAGGAGGTGCGTGGGGCTGTTGGGCGTGCTGGGGGAAGGGGTCGGCGTCGCCTCGGGGAGGTGGGGCGTCCTCCGCAGCTGCTGTGCGGTGAGGGCTGGGGCATGGGAAGGGCAGCGTTGGGGCTGCGGCCAGAGTGGTGTGCGGGAAGGGGCTGCGCTGCCGCTGGGGCTGGCTGGGTGCGGAGCGGAGCGCCGCGGGAGGGCGGGCGCTGCGGTGAGCGGCGCCGGGCGCCGGGGCAGTCCGCGGGCCTGGCGGAGGCCCGGCCGTCGGCGTGCCCGGCGCCGTTCTGGGATTATCCCGCTGCCCGGGGCTTTGCCCCTGTCCGGGGCAAAAGATCCAGGAGGCCTAGAGGCCCTCAGAGATGAGGTCAGGTGTCAGTAAAGTTCGTTACGTGCACGGCGAGAGGAGGATTTGCAGAGGGCATTAGTTGAGCTTACTTGTTTTGAACAGTATGAAGGAACCATTTCTGTGTCGTCGTGATGAAGAGTGAAGGAAACATGGTGTTACAAGTTGACAATAAAATGTAGTACTGGTGCCTGAAAGCGTGATGGTGAAATGTCACCGTGTTGGATCACCTTCCTGGCTTTTTGAAAACTTCTCCTGGGCCAATTAGAAGCACTGAAGGAGAGGGCCTTTCAGGTCTCATGTTGTCCCTTTCTGGAATGGCTATCGAATTTTTTTGTCATGCTCAGTCTTAACTATAAGGCTTCAAACATGCCATTAGCACTGAGTTAGTTACCTAGTGATAGATTAGTCTGCGTGGAGCTAAACAAATAAAACACTTGAGAAGTAATCAGGTTGTGTATACGGAGTTCGTCTTTTGCTTACTTGATCTAGAGAACTTGCTGTTCAGACTGTCAGCTGTACTTCATGTTTGCTTTGCCCTGCAGATCTCTTAACAAGAGAGTCCTCAGTGAAACTGAAATGCCCTGTTTCCTATAGGGAAGGAAAATACTGGGTATTGATGTTTTTCCTCGGTGCAAGAAGGGTTATAATCTGTTTAGGTAGACTAAAAACCATGATTCTCACTGCCACGTAGGTTGTGTGATCATGTGCTGAAATCAGTCTAGGTTTTTGGAAAAAGTGACAATAGGCTTTTTGTTTGTTTGTTTAAATTAATAGGGAAATGTGCATACAGAATATTTGTACAAATTTCTACTTCTTTATGATTTTTTTTTTAAATCTAAAATGAAACTTCTGTAATTCCTTTAAAAATCAGGATGTTGCTTTAAATGAAACAAAACTTCTTCAACTTAAAAGTACTTATGGTTCCTCTTAGGTTGCTCATGAGAACAGAGAGGAATGCTACTTACCATAAATAGAAAGTTTTCTTCAGACAAAATATCCTCCTGTGTCTAGCATTTTCTGTTTGCCTTGTTTACTAGCCTTTCTTCAGTCTTTGGCCCATAAGTATCTTAATGACCCTATTTTTGGACAGCTGAAAACAAACCCATTAATCTTTTCTGCTGTAAATCTTCGTTTCCCTTTTGTTTTCTCCAGTGTCATAGCTTTTCAGTAGCTGGGGCTCTCATGGTTGAGACACTTCTCAAAACGATGTTTTCAGCAGACAAGTCAACTGCTGTTTTTCATTAATTTCTATCACTGCCTATCTCTTTTCTGACATTACAAGTTGCAATACTTGTCTAACTAGAGGTACATGTAGGGCCATGTTCAGAGGCCCACTCTCGAAAGAATTTGAGAAATTTTTAAGAATTTAGCTCCCATCAGCTGAGATGCAATAACTAACCTTTGGAATTCTGCAGGCTTATGCCATTTCCTCTGGAAATGAGTTAAAACACTTTCTATCATTTGAATGTTATTACATGTCGCATTGTTCTTAATTTCTCTGTCTACTCAGGTATCCTTAAAAAGCCCTCTTTCAGTAATGTGAAACTGATAATGTTGTAAGTGATGTTATTTTTGGGCTCTCAGCTTCTAGGAAGAAACGTGACGTGGTGGAATTAAGAGTTAAGCTTAATCTTTCACTTGGAGCTGTTTGACTCACAGACAAGCTATATGAACTGCATAATGTAAGGTTCGTTTTCTAGCTCTCATGGCATACCTCTGTGCAGTATTCTACGCAGAGAGTAAATCCAACATATGCTTTTCTGCCCAGTTTGGGAGGAAAAGAGAATTTGCTTTTTGTGAAACTGTGAATGCAGTTCTGAAGAATCTAAGTTGCCAAAACAACATTTACTATGACTTTGTAGTTGAGATAATATATGACAGATACAGACGATCAACCATTTGCTATGATCATTAAAATTAAATGTGTTGCAACTGTAAGAATGATAACAGGCAAAATATGCTGGTACATAGGTCCATGAATAGATGAAAACTAGATTCCTGTGGATTAATGTCTCAGGGTTGAGTTTCTGATCCTTAATAAGGCTGATCTTATGCTTAATTCTTAGTATGGCCATTAATAGGGTCTTCCCTTTACTTGGTGTCTTAAAGATATTTTCACAAAATGCTTTGAAACTGAAAACCTTTGTTAAGTTTGGAGGAAATTGATCACTGAATTAATTGCTTATTGGGTTTTGAGTGATTGTGCTGCTTGTCATACTTGGTAAGATCAGAAAGAGATGTTTTAGCCCAGAGAACTGACACTGCAGTTTTAGAAGGAATTCAAAATTACTCTAGAACGGGGGATACCAAACTTGTCTGAGAGAAGTCTCTTTTCATGCTTATCAGTGATACCTGTGGTCTGTGTGCTGGAATATGGATCTTGCTGATGTCCATATGAGGTTCTAGTAAAGATCGAGGGGAAAATACAGCTTGATGTAGTAATGTGCAGGACAGAGTAAGTTGTTTGGGGTTTTTTTTTGTACTGAATTATGGTAAAAATTAATATTATTCCATGTTGTTATTTCTACTGGTGTTTTGTTTCTTTTATTTTTCTCTGTCTTTGAAAATATCCCATATTGCCTGTTTACCAGTGCTCAGTGTTTATGCTTTCTCAGCCTCATTTAGACTTCATTTCAGCTGACTAGAGTGAGAGGCACTGGAATAGTGAATTCTGATACTGGCAGTAGAAATGTGTGTTAGTGAGATAACGGGAGGGAAGATGAGATAAATCAATCACTTCAGAAAATGTGAGGAATATTGGTGTACTTGAGCACAGACTGAGTATGTTGATTTACTCTCCTTTCATGTTTGAAAGGTTTCTATCCAAGGCTGGGGGACACAAATTTACAACCTTTTAAAAATTTAATATAAGGTTCTGGAAAAACATCAAGTCGCCTCTGTATAAAATACAATATAAGAATTGAATCTCATCCATAGTTTCTTTGGGAAACTTCAACTCTAATGGCTAGAAGAATGACACCTTTACTGTGGCTTTTTTTGTGTTGACTACAGGGCCAAAGGGAGTTCAAGAGTTTGCCAATCTATTTCTTCTTCCCCAAAGTAGGCTCAGACTGTCCTAAAAGATGCTATTGACATAGATCTTATGATGGTGATTCCATGACCTTTAGGCAAACTGCTGCAGTGTGTAATAGTTTAAGAAAAAATTTCTAACCGACCTTTTGAGGGTTTTAATTTTAAGCAGTTACTATGTGACTTTACTATACCAGTCGTAGCTGCCTGTAGCTTTTAATAATTTCTTTTCCTGTGTCTGATGATTGTTATCCTATTTTCCCTCCTCTACCTTGCCATTCTTAAGACTCAGCAATCCCCATTCTTTCCTCACAAGCCGTATTTCTTCTGCCTCAAGTAATTCTTGAATTCTAGTGAAGTGAATTACCCCAGCATCAGCATAGTAATTTGGGTTAAGTCGAACTAGCATTGGATAAAAGTAATAATATTTCACAATTTACAAAATTACCCTTATTTTTACATCTTGTGTTAGCTTTTTGTTTCTAGAACATGACATTGTTGATGCATATTCAACTTGAAATACTAAAGCTCTTGAATAGCCTTTTTTTCCCCTCTTTTTCCTACCAAATTCTGTTTTCCTTGCTGTATTTGTGCAGTTGGACAAATAGTGTCAGCCGCAAACTTTATAAAACATATTATATTACATTATCAGGACATTTAATGAAAATATATAATAGATTCAGTCTAGGTTCTCACTTGATACTTCTCTCCAATTTGACTCTTAATTCCTTTTAACTGCTCTATGAGTTCTGATACCCAGTTTTGCTTCCATTTTAGAAAGCTTAATTTAGTTCATGATTCTTTGGCTTACTTTTGTGAATGTCATGTGTGTCCGAGTATTATTCTTCCCTGTTTAACAAATTTAGTTACTCATACCAGATCGATTGATTTGATATCAACATATACATTGCGGTTTTGTGGGTGTTTTTTGTTTTTTTTTTTTTTGAGAACAGATCTTTTGCTGGAAACTTAAAATAGTCTATTTTAATTTTTTCCACATATTTAAATTAAGTTGATTAGTCTGTAACTTCTTGGCCACAGTTTTCTTTCCTTTCCGTTCTTTTTAAGATGCTTAACTTCTTGTCTTCCATAATATTTCCAGTTCTCCTTGAGTCATTAAGATACTGGTTCTTAGACTTGCTTCAGACAGTTAGTTACTTGGGGTTATTTGTCTTAGTTGGCCCTGGCCAATCTGAATATAGCTTAGCAAGTAGCGTGAGGCAAAGGGGAATGGTTCTGCAGAGCAGAACAATTGATAAAGACCTGATGTCTCCGCTGTATGTTTTGGGGGGAGAATTTGCTTTGCGCTATGGTCTTATCCTGGGTATTGAACACTTAGAAGTAGTGAGAGTGCATCTTTTTGTTTAGTTCTCTCCTAATGGGCTCTGCCTCTTGCATCTTAGTACTGCTTCATGGTGTGAACAAACATAATAACTGAGGAGCAGTTGGAAGATCTGCTTCAGAAGTACATCCTGCTGACCTGAACCAGAAAGGCTAATGGACATTTAGTCTGAGCCTATGAAGTTGCTTTGGGAATATTGTGCAAGTCAGAGACTGTTCAGTTCCAATCAGGACTTAACATTCATTACTTTTTCTGGTCTTCCTGACTAGGTTTCAAGATACTAATGGCAGATTCATCCAGTGATTCAGACAACTTTCTTAGGGGTCGAATAGGAAGGCGGCCACCGTTGAGAGCATCCCACAACAGAGCTCGGAACTGTGGTGCTGAAGAAGTTACAGAGAAGATCCATACTTTAGCAAGCACTTTACAGGTTGTTTACAAAATACGGTTTTAAAGTATTTATAGAGTCTGCATTTCTGTAACATAGGGTCAAATTTTCATTTCTGAAGTTGTGGAAAATACTGTACTGATGGGAAACATTGCTTTCTGTGCAAACCAAAAAGGTTTTGGGAAATGGATCATATTGCCTTTGAGCTGAAAGTATGTGGCTTGTTACACTTTTATACAGCCATTACTTCAGACAGTAATTGAATGTTGTTAGAAACAATGACATGTTTGTTGATACTGTTTATAAAGTTACCAAACCGAATAATGTCAAATAAACTTTGTCAGATTGTCATGAGAGGTATTAAATTTTGTAGCAGAAAGTTCCAGCCTCATCTTTGTTGTCTTGTACTATGTAAAATTTCTCAGTTTCTAATAAAGTAAATTAGCAGTCAATTCCCTCATGATAGAGTTTAGAATTCAAATATTTTCTAGATGTGGAAGCACACAGTGGGAAGCAGTATTTGTAAACTTGTAAGAGATCCATACCCGAGCAGGAAAAAGTGTTCACCTAATTCCTGCTTCTTCAGCGGAGGCAGCGGAGGAAATCTCTGAATCTGTTTTGCAAGTGGGAGGAGACATGTAGCTATCTTGACACCATTTATTGCTTGAGAAATTATTCCCGTTCTTCTCTAGCTGACAGTTCTGAATACCTAGAGTGGGCAGGCTTATGTATTGTCACTTGTGTTGAAGTATTGTTTGGCTGGCAATTTTTTTTTTTTTATTTTTAATATGTGAGAAGAGAAAAATCCAAGTAGAATGCTGAATTTAAACTTCAAAACTTCTTAGCTGGAAAACAATCATCAAACTAGAAAAGAGATGAGTTAATAAGAATGTAATCTGACTATTTTTTTGAAAGGGACTCTGATATTGTCCTGTTTCTGTCTAACCTCTTTGTAGCTGCTCTTCTGAAATTTTGATTTTAAGCTAATTGCTTTTTGTGGACTGCTTTTCAGCAGATCTGCCATCTGATCCCGCTCTTCATCTGGTCAGAGAATGCTCATGCAAAGACCTTATGCAGAGACCTCACCTAATGTGTTATTTGTTATTTCTCAGTTAACTTAATTCTGTTTTACAGGCAGGTAATGTTAAGATGTTTGGATTAAAAAAGTTTTTCTACAGAGTGGCTGAAACTTATAAAACTTTTTGTTTGAAGCTAAGGCCTTACTGTTGTACTGTAAATGATAGTGTGGGTTTTTTGTTTTGCTTTGGTTTTTCTTTCCCTTTAGCCGTGCTGTACATCTTCAGATTCTGGTTACTTGAATAGGATTTTGAATGCTTGGATCCTTTAAAAAGCACTTGTGTTATCGATAAATTATAAATATCGATTACTCTTATAAACCAAGAATAATAAAGACAACTGTAATGTTTGATTAGAGGAGGTTTCTGTTTTGACTTTTCTTCCTCAAACTTTTTTTTTTAAGGATACCAACAGAAATCTAAGACATGTTGACCATTTGCTAGGACAATACAGAGAATACAACAAGGAACAAACCGAAGCAATAGCAACTGTGAGCAACTTTCAGTTTATCTTAACTTCTTAAATTTTTTCTGCTAATAGCATTCATAGCTGAAAACTTGGTAGTAATGATCAGAATGTATCACACTGATGTACGTTCTTTCCTGTCATCCTACAACAGCTTCTGAATCTGTTGACCAGCTTTCTCTAAACTGCAGAAGGGGTGAAATTCTCATAAATATCAAGCGTCTACAAGTTTGAAAACTGGTATCTAGACAGAGAGGGTAAAACAAATCAGTGCTGGTAGGGCAAGAGAGGTTTATAACTTGGTTACAAACAAACTGCAGCAGGTGCTGCCTTGAAACAGATACATGTGAGATGTAGGAATGTTTTGCATGTGAGGGTAGAGAGACAGAGAGAAAAAGCAAATACGTAGAAAAGAAGGCTTGTTTTCTTCAGACAGCTTGCTTTCTAAATCAGTATGCACAAGCTCTGCATGGAAGTAATTGGGGATATTATATGACTCATAATTTTCTTTTTCCTCTTTGAACGTTGTTTGTGTCTTCATAAGCTCTACTTGGGTATTGAATTTGTGGAATTTCTAG